>OY986435.1:90075743-90315743 GCA_963920525.1 Dichetophora obliterata
ATAGTAGAAGGTATGGATTTTTGAGCGAGTCACCCTGGAAAATTTAGACCAGTCAGTTCGTTTGGGATTACGAAATGGAAGAGGGGCCTCTATTTCAAGGTGTAAGTTGAAGAGGATCAAGCTGTGATCCCAGATGGAACTTTTGCTCGAAACCCTCCAATTGGCTGCTTTTAGAAACTCGTTTTCGGATAATAGGGTAATGTCCAAGACTTCACTCCAGCCTGTGAAGTTGTCAGTACTTGAAAAGGTGAAAGTAGGTTTATTTCCTTTATTGCATATGTTTAAATTAGAGCTAATAATAAGTCGAATAAAAACTCATCTCTAGTGTTGATTTCAGAGCTGCCCCATAGTGTGTGTCGCGCATTGGCATCGCAGCGCAAAAGTGTGGTGGTGTTATCTTGCCGTGGCCACTAACCCCTTCACCTCATCTGGGGGAGCTTTCCTGTCGTGGTCCATATAGGCTGAGGCTATGAGAAGGTGTTCAGTGCCCCCAGTTTGACAACTGTCAGGTCTGAAGAGCTAAGGTTAGGGAGTAGAAATAAATGTATGTACTTTTTGCCTACAATGCAAGTTCTTAGCTTACCTGCTGTTCTTTTGCAGTAGATGTTGTAATAATTGTTTTGAAACCCCTTTACTACCAAGTTTTTGATCCAGGGCTCCTGTATGATGCCCACGTCGATACCATCCTCTATCATAAGGATAGCCAGATTATCAGCAGCACATCTGGCGTGCTGCAGGTTAACCCCTACAATCGTTAGCATTATGTGGCTGCTGCGTGGAAGGCGACGGTGGATCCTCGATTGTAAGGGAAGTGGGTAGTTTAGTCGAGCCACTGTGGCTGGTGGTCTCGGATATGGTGATTAGTGGTTGACAGGAAGGCCCAGATGTACTATGGCTGGTACTCTCTGAGCCTTCAACGACTGCCTGATGACTGGAGTCAAGCAATTCTTCTTCTGTGCTATCCCCTAGCACTATGGGTTGATTTATAGGGTTTATTAATTGTTATGATCTGTTTTTACGCCCCCTTTGCCACCGGAACAGCAATGAGGTAAAAAGGGGAAAGGAAAGTTGGCCCTTGCGAGCCCCAATACCATGGTATAGCCAGTGCTTCTCTCTGATTCAGTCAGGTCAGAGAGGGGATACGCTAGAATACAGCACAGAATACCCTTGGCTGCAAACTTTAAACTCGGTGGGCACCATCCCTCGACCCCGGAGTTAAGGGTGTGATAAGTTTTTGTTCATCGCTTCACAACAGCCTGTACGACATGGGTGACCCTACCAGGAACCAATGCTCCCGTCATCATAGCCCGTTGTGTCATTGCAACCTAAGCCACTACACCACGCCAAGGTGTTATCCCAAATTAGTAAGAGTAAGAGTAAGAGATTCTATATAAATAAATAAATTGTGGTGGTTGACGGAAAAAAATAAAAAATATTGAGTTTCGTAATAAGTCAATAATTTTAACAAAACTCTTTGCTACCGCTTTTTTAAATGGGAACTACTGATCCAATTTTTAATTCTTCGGAATAATTTGCATATCTAAAGCTGTCTTAAACTCAAATCAAAATTGGACGCAGTACTAGTGAGTGCTTCTTTATATTTTTGTAGCAAACGTGCTGACGCGTTATCATTATCGTTTCCATTTGCTGATTTCAAATCAGTCACAATCATTTAAAGTAAAAGAATTGAAAAAGTAGTTTAATTTAATTTGAAAATTTCCTGTAATATTATTGAATCCTCAATGAAATAAGAAAACCATTTTTAAAAATGCTTAGTTATTACCTACTCATAAAACCAAGAAATAATACGTAAAATATTGGTTGCGAGAACGGTACGTGTTCAACAGTATATTTTCTCTACTTATTTTTTTCCTTCATGGACCTTCAAACATTGGCGATAATTTCGAGAGGTTTACACACGGCAGTAGATACTATACTGTTAAAATAGTGAAGAATACGTATACTTTGTGTCTGTGAAGAAGCGTCCAGCCAGTTGTAAGACAGATAAAACTATCAAACTTATGAACTTTTTGATCGGCAATGTGGTTTTAAGAAAGTTACTGAAACTGAAGAGGAAATAGTTAATGTTGTTGATCAAAAGCCTTTCAGAAGTCAAAAAATAGCCTTGATTGTGGCCTTGATTGTGGCCTAGATGAAGACTACAAGAGCGTTGCGAGTGTTTTTTGTGCACAAATTGGTGAGGCTAAACGCTTTATGTTGCTTGAGACGGGTGGCGTCTCACAAGATAGTGTTCTTGTGCCATTACTTTTCAAAATCTACATTAACGACTTAAAAAACTTTAACTTCAGTCGTAAACTGTTAAATTTGTTCAACTGTTCAATGTTACAAAAATTTAAAAGGTCTGAAATCATAAATTGAGAATGATGCCACAATCCTTTCAGAAATAATAAAGTATTTACTGCACTAATTAACCAAAACACAATCCAAGAGTCTGAAAGTGTAAAATTTTTAGGAATGCCCTTTAGTCATAACATGATGTGGGATTGTCTCATCAAGAGATTGAACAGTAGGATATCCTCAGGAATCGGTATCTTGTACAAATCTAAAAACAAGTTGAATCCGAAAACAAAAATTATGGTTATTGTGGTTGTACAGTCCGCGACAAAAAGTTAGCACATGAACATTTCCTCATATATAGAATTTACTTTGAATGCTTAAGCTATTTCTCTAGGTGTAATAAGCCATGTGGTTGTGCTTTTTAGGTATTTTAAGTAAACAATGATTAAACATTCTGAGAGAAATAACGTTAGTTTACAAAATATGAAAAAATTCTGCGACAAAATGATAGCACATTATAATGGATTGAGCTTAGTAAGTTTTAATAATCCCATAAAAAGCAAGTTTAGTTTTTAAGTAAAGTTGCCACGTTAAATAAGTAAAAGTACTTAAAATTAAATTAAAAGTAGACGTAAAACGGCACAACAGTGAGGAAGTGCAAGTTGCTTTAAATCTTCATTTAAAAACTTGAAAGCAATGAAATCGTAAAAAAATTAAACAAAAGTCGTAAAGTGATAACAAATATATTAAAAAAACTTGCAAAATTATGGTAAGGGCTTTAGCAGTGGATGCCCAAGAGTAGTTACACGCCGAGATGAGTGCGCCATTTTGCGGGTAGCTTCAAATTCTAGCCTCACTGCCAGAAAAATTGATGAAACAACTGGAGTGAAAAGTAGATTTTTTTTTGCCTTATTTTCATCATTTTATCTTCATTATTTTAATATTATTAGTGCTAAGCCTGGCTGCTCTTTATGTTGCTGGTTATGTGATAATGCTGTTCATACCAAATTTGCAGGCGTGACAGGCCGAGTTGCGGATTGTATTGAGGAAGGTAAAGGGTTGCGTTGGTCTTACGAGAAATGTAGATTGGCTGACATCAACTTCTACAAGCTTTTCAAGCAGACAAAGCAAGGCTTCTCTGAAATAAGTAAGGAACTTTCTTCGATTTTTGCAAAATTTTATAAATACCAGTCTCTTTTCGACGATTTTAAATATATTGAAGAATCAATTCCTTCACCCAAAAGGAAAAACAACACATGTCTTTGCGTAGTAAGCCAAAAACGGATTCAACTCCAACTCTACATTCTTCTGTACATGACATTGCTGATGACATGGACATTTGTGGTATAACAGCCCCTCCACCTATTTTAACTTCTACTTCGAATACAGCAAACATATCGATTTCTGCTCCTTTGCCAGTGCTGGCAACTCCACTTCCATTTCCAGCCATGTCTTATGCCCAAACTGTTTCTTTTTCACCAACTTCGGTCGATTACCAGGTTGTTCCTCTTACTTCTCAGGTTTCTGTTCCACCTAAGCCATTAATTGCAATTCCACCAACTAAATCAATCTTTGTTTCTCGCTTAGCTGCAGATACAACAGAGGTTGATTTAGATTTTTTCATTAAATCAAAGTTGAATTGTTCCTTGCATCTTTCGGTTCATAAATTCAAATATTCAAATGTAAGATCGATTACTTCTTTTAGATTAACAGTTCCTGAAAATTTATTTAATTCTATAGTTGATGTAAACTTTTGGCCGCCAAACACAATTGTACGCGAATTTGAATTTAAAAGCAATCCAAGACCGGTAAATCTTGCACATTTGCAGCGTCCCCGAAATAGCCCTGAATCTCATCCAAAAAACGATTAATAAACCGCAATTCTAAATTAGAGCTTGTGTACCAAAATGTCAGGAGTCTTAACTCCATACTTTCCGATATTTTCATAAACAGTTTTGATTTTGAATATAACATTATAATTTTTACAGAGACTTGGCCTCGCTCTAATATCTTAAATTCTGAAATAATGTGCAATAAATATCAAATTTTTCGTAAAGATCTTCATGATAAGATCGGTAGTGGTGTTTTGATAGCTGTTCAAATCTCGCTTGTATCTGAAGAATTGACAATTCTTGACACCAGTGACATTGAGTTCATTTGTGTTGCAGTTACATTAAATAATAGTATTATTTATGTTACCTGCTCTTACATTCCTCCTAAATGTGACTTAATAATATACTTAAATTTGTTAAAAAATAAAGACGTTCTTATTGTGCTGGGTGATTTTAACCTACCTTTTGTGACTTGGAGATCGTCTGACGATTCCTCATCTCTTACTCCTGTTTCCAATAGTGATTGGATAAATAACTCCTTAGATAATCTGTGTGTTCAACAAGTCAATGATATTTTAAATATAAACCACACAACCCTAGACCTTGTATTTGAAGATAGATGCACTACTGTTAATCTCCATTGTTCGAATCCCGTATCTCTTCCAGAAGATGTACATCATCCAACTCTTGAAATAACAGTTTTAATCCCCCACGAAAAAGAAGATAAAGTAACTGCTGATGCGCGAAATAAAAAAGTTTATAATTTTAAGAAAACGGACTATGTAAAACTTAATTCCTTACTTTCGCAGACTGATTGGTCTCCAATTTTAACTAGCGGAACATCATATTCATATTATGACATCGAATCTTCTGTACAGTTTTTTAATGATACTCTGCAAAGGTGTTTCTTATTGTCTGTCCCAAAAAAAGGTGTTTCTCCAATCCTTTAAATCCACCCTGGCTAACAAATGATCTAAAGACACTAAAAAATTTAAATAATCGTTTATTTAAAAAACATAAAATATCTGGTTCTAGTTTAGACTTTGCTTCCTATTCTTCTTGTCGTTATAGATATCTACTATTAAATAAACAATGCTATTCTGTTTATATAATTAACATAAAATCTCAATTTAAAGATAATCCAAAACTTTTCTATAGTTTTGTTAACTCAAAACGTAAAGCCTCCAGCTTTCCACCCCTTATGAAATTCAATCAGGAAGAATCATCTTGTGACAATGTGTGACGGTGTATCCTTTTCTCCCGCCAGTTATTTCTTTTGAAACTTCTGTAGTGGACCCAAATATTGTTATGTGTTATCTTCGATAAGTAAAATCTTCTTTTACGACCGGCCCTGATAAAATTCCAAGCTGTATTTTAAAGCAATGTGCTACAAACCTGTGTACTCCTCTAGCAAACATTTTTAATATTTCCTTGCATAGTGGTTATTTTCCTATTATATGGAAGGATTCTTATATTAACCCCTTCATAAATCTGGCTCCAAGATAGATGTTTCTAACTATCGAGGAATTGCAAAATTAAGTGCAATCCCTAAGTTATTTGAGAAAATCATAACTGATCAATGGAGTGGGTTCCATGTCTTCCACCATTTCTGTCTTTCAACATGGTTTTCTGAAGGGTAAGTCCACTACAACAAACCTCTTAGAGTTTACTACGCGTGTTATAAATGGTTTAACTTTGGGACTGCAGACTGATGTTATTTATACGGACTTTAGCAAAGCTTTCGACAGTGTTAGTCATAATCTTCTTTTGAAAAAACTCCACCTTATTGGGTTTCCTGTCACATTATTAAATTGGATAAGTTCTTATTTATCTAGACGTACTCAAAAGGTTTTATATAAGAATTCTCTTTCAAAAAGTATTTCGGTCACTTCTGGCAGGGCTCAGGGTTCCTCAGGGCAGTCATCTTGGACCGATTTTGTTTTTACTATTCATAAATCATCTTCCTTCGATAATAAAACACTGCAACGTCTTAATGTACGCTGACGACTTGAAACTTTTTCTTTGTTACAAATCACCCGAAGAACGACATCTTTTACAATCTGATCTAAATAGACTTGTGGACTGGTGTAGCTTAAATATATTAAATCTCAACTTAAAAAAATGTAAGCAAATGACATTCTCACGTAGATCTGCTAATAACATAAATTATACTATAAATAACACTAACTTGGAAATAGTTTCCAGTTTTCTCGATCTTGGTGTTATTATGGATTCAAAATTTCACTTCAATCTCCACGTTAATATGGTGATAAATAAGGCAAGAGGAGTCCTTGGTTTCATTAAAAGATGGGCTAAAGAATTCAGTGATCCCTTTACTACTAAATTATTATATACCTCTCTCATAAGGCCAATTCTTGAATATGCATCAGCTGTATGAAACCCACAATATAATGTCTACATCGACGTCATAGAATTCGTTCAAAAACAGTTTTTACTTTTTGCTTTACGTCATAGTCGTTGGAATCCCAATATTATGCTTCCATCGTATGAAATACGCCTTAGCATTATTTTACTACCTTCCCTAAGAAGCAGAAGAATGATGCTTAATGTTTCTGTATAAATTACTTCGTGGCGGGATTAATTCGGAATATCTCATCTCAGCTCTTAATTTTAACATCCCAAGGAGAGGAACTAGACATTTTCTGCTTTTCAAGTTGAGTCAGTGCTGTTCTAATTACGCTCTTCATGAACCTTTACGATGTATGTACAGTGATTTCAATGATAACTTCAACATGATTAATTTTTCTGATTCGGTAGACGTCTTAAAATGGAAAATTATATTACATTTAAATAATTAAATCAATTTAACTTCATCCTATTATACCTAACGCAGTTTTATAACAATGAAATATCGGTAATTGAGATTGTTCTGTTTCTCCTTTTTGTCTCGATATTATGTTTTATAAAGTAAGCACCATCAAATATGAATCGTTTTTAAAACTTACTTTTTAATTATTCAATATTTTAATTTTGAATCGAATTGTAATTTACGTGCTCACGATGTTTCCTGATTTAAAATTAGACTGAACTCACACTATCACCTGGATTGGTGTGCCAGAGTATATCTCTTTTCCACACAAACTTATGCCTGCGATGGCCCAAATGCATATCCAACTAATTGGGATTTTGATTTGGCGGATATGAGATTTATCTCACTTCCACGTAGGTCCTTGGGTTGGACAATGGTCGCAAACCGGTTAAAATGAGTTTAGTCTTTTGGATTGTGTTTGAAATCAGGATTGTTTTACGAGTACTTTAAATTAATAATCACTATTATTTTATTTCGATGTTGCTTATTAATATAGAATCAAATATACTTAAAAACGCATTTTATATATATTCAATGTTTAAATTCCGCTGAAAAGCCAACTAATGTGCTTACTGGAAAATTCTAATTGCCAATAGGGGGTATGTTTAGTACGTAGGTGCATTCTGTCTGTCCCGGCTGATCCGGGCAGGATCTAGAGTGTAAATTGTGCATGCGTAAAAAAAAAATCCAAAAAAAAAACACATGTCCGCAACGTGCAAAGGATTTTGAAAAAATCAACTACAATTAAACTCAAAAAATTACAAAGGAAACCGCCACTTACAGAGAAACATCGAGCAGCAAGATTGAAGTTTAGTGGAGATCACTGTAAGTGGAGAAAATTATGGTGCGTACCCAGAAAAAAATTTCGGGGGTGGTTTTTAATTTTTTTTTTAATTATATAAAATATAATAAAACTATATTTTTTTTGGGCTAGTGCATTTAAAATTTCTTCCGTGGTCACTTCCACATCCATGTGAACATTTAGGAGAGCTAACCCATTGAGCCTTTCTTCTCCAGTTTTACTTCTCATGCATGTTTTAGTCTTAGAAGCGACGAAAACGTTGCACCAATCTTCCGGAACGACTTGTTGATGGATATATAACGTATGGATATATAAAAGTTACAGGTCGATTTGTCTGATTCAAGCAGTGCCTACAAATATGGGGTACAATATGTTTGTCAAAATCAATATATACACTGAAAAAATCGTCAAGTTTGCCATTTGTCAACACAATGCCTTTGATTGAATTTTGATTTTTCATACAAAATTTAAAATAATGTTTCGAGCAGTTTTTTAACTATATTTTAATAATATGTTATAAAAATTTGCATTAAACGTATTTCGTCACAGTAGGAACAAATTGTTTTCAATATGTCGCCCATTTCACATTGAAGTGTAATATCAGTTGCACTGATCATCTTCGATTTAGCTCAAATTTTGTGCTTAGATTAGTTTATTGTTTAGAAAACCAAAGTTTGAGTTTGAGATTTTGAGATTTTTTTCGAGGACCCATAGCCATGTGAATTCCAAAGCAGGACCTATTTTGAGACAACGTAACTCAGTCACTTTAAATGCGATTCTCGTAAATAGGGTATCATTGGAAATTTTATTTTGAAAGAAAAATATTGAATTTTTGAAAAAAATTGCAGTTACATGACCCATTACTAATTTCAAAGTTTAATACCATGCCAGCAACAGGTGCTACAATTTTTTCATTTTCATTATTTTTATTTGTTTTACGTTCCATTATCTTTCCAAAGATATAAAATGAAAGTGTGTTCTTTAAGGGTTCAGAAGTTATAGCGTAAGAACGTTTTCAAAGAATTCAACAAGCGTTGATATTTACTGTGAAAAGACCAAAATACAAAGAAACTAAACATTTTTTTACGTAAATAAAATAATTTTTTTTTCAAAGTACAAGTAGTCCTTTTCTTCCGGTATCAAGTTATTTTGGTCCGAATTTATCTTAAAAAAAATCAAAGTGCATATAAAAAAGATGACGACAACCTTAACTAGTATAATAAGGTGTGGTCTCAATTTTGCCCAGCTACGGGGATTTCCCTTATTCAAATGCACTTTGATTTTTTTTGTTTCCGATAAAGTGGGACCAAAATATCTTGACACCGGCTGAAATGGACTGATTTTTTTATGCCACCTATCGAGAAGAAGATGCATTTAAAACAAACAAAAAATTTATTTTGGAATATTTTTTATATTATTTACACTTAGAACGTACTTTAAAATTAAACAAAAAATTTTAAAATACTTATTTAACGCTTTTGCATTTCTACAAAACAAAATTTAAAATAAGCGTATTAAATTTCCAACTAAAACCTTATTTATTTTTTGTATAATTTTCACTTATTATCTTTAGAATAACAAAAAATACGTCACTATCTGAATTTGAATTTAAAAATTATGTGCAGAAGAATCTTTGACAATAATTGCCATGTAATTGAGACCAAGCTGAAAAAACCACGATTTTACAAATAATTAACATTAAATTCTATAAAAACGAATTTATTACTTAATGTTTAAATTATTTAAATATTTTTAAAGGCAACAAAAAGGCAAACTTCATCAAATGGAGTTTAAATATGGTATTCGAGGGGTTCTGGGAGTCGCCAATAACGAATATGACGTCGAAAACTCGAAAAAAATTGAAAAAATGGAATCGAAAAAATTACGCTTTAATTTTATAATTAATATTTTAAAATAAAATTTTTAAAATTTGTTTTCAATTCTAAAGTTTTTTTTTTAAAGTTCTTTTTAAAAAAATGTTTTTCAACTGTAAATGTTTACTGTAAAAGTATATTAAAAAACATTGCTTTGAAAAAAAAACTTTATTTTTTAATTGAACTGTACAAACATTTGAGTTTAAGTTAAATGCAATTTTTTTGAGCTCTATTTGAAAAAAAATTCATTTAATATGAACATAGTTCCATTAAATTTTAACACATATTCCCTCAGTGTACTTAAAAATTAAAAAAATGTTAAGTCTATATATTATAGTCTTTTCACAATAAATGTTTTAAATTGTGACCATAAAAACACAACGGCTGCCATGTTATGCTGTGGATTTCTCTCGAAGCTTGTTAAATTATTTCATTTCGGGGGGTTTTAACCCCCAAAACCCCCTGCTTACTTGCCGCGTTTTAATCACTGATCAAAAAAAATTTAATCTCGGATGGTATGACTTTTTATTACCACGATTTGATGAAGAAAGAGCGTAATCTAAGTCGTCGTCAACACGGGGGTAGATGAGTAATGGTATGGGCTGAAATTGGCCATTGTGGAAGGACTCAAATTAAGTTTGTTCCCAAAAGAATGAATCACCAAGATTTTCTTAATTTTATTGATAATGGTATAGTTTATCGGGACACAATTAACTTAAACTTCATAAATATTTCAATAAAAAAATGCTGCTGTAGATATATACAGCAAGAGTAGTAAAAAAACTTCTTTCGAGAACAGGATTTTGAAATATTGGAGTAGCCCGCACGATCACCTGACCTGAACATTACTGAAAACTCTTGGTGTTACCTTGCAAGGGAAGTTTATGCCGATAAAAGGCAATATAATTCCATTCAGGAACTTAAAAGTAGCATAATTCCGAATTGGGAAGCGATACCGATAAAATAGATCAAAAAACTTTTTTAATTACTACTAAATTGCGGTACTGAAGTATTAAAAAACTAATGGAAACTCTACTCAATACTAAATACTTATATTATAAAAATTAAAAATGGATTTCTTATATTTTCTTGCATTTGAATAATGTTGTGCTATCTTTTTGTCGTACTACTTATATGTTTTCGTTATTTTCTAAACAACAAGTTCGATTTTTAATGAAATTTCTATATATTTTAATTTTGTTTTTAATATAGCAAAAACGGATTTTCAATTTTGATCGCTTTAAATAAAATTTAAAAAATTCCAATGTGCTATATTTTTGTAGCGGAGGGTATATATTATGGCTGGTGGGGCCATTTTCAATAAAATCACACCTCAAGGGCAAGCCAACAAACTTTAAACTAACCACTTACAAAGCATGTATTCATATTTATGAACATATACAAAGTCAGATAAAATTAAGTTTAAAAAATATCTGTCAGTACGATGTAATGTTCGCTACTCTGCACTCGGTCATGAAGTTAGCAGTCTGAAGTATTCTGTAAGCTATGTCAAGGTTCCGACACGCCACATAAGTACGGTGACCATGTTTTTTAGAGCAAATACAGAAAAAGCCAAAATTTTAAATATTCCATATATAAAGGGTGATCCAATACGAGGTCCCTTTTTTCAACTGGGTTGTCTTGACAGCTGTTATGTGTCAAATGGCTTGTCCAAATGAAGTTTGTGTTCAGTATTCAATACGGCTCAATCATGAATAGACTTACTCCTGAAGAACGTTTATTGATTGTGGAAACTTACTACCAAAACCAGTTATCATTTAGACTTAACATCATAGAACATTAGAGTTCTTCAACATCATTTTGGTCGTTATGAGCGTCCAACTGAGCGAACTATTCGCAACACCATCACCAAATTTCGAACCAGTTTTAAACTATTGAACATTTATTATCCAACGCATAGAGCCCGTAATTTTGAGAATATTGCTGCAGTAGCAGAGAGTGTTCGTGAAAACCGTGAACAATTGATTCGTCGACGAGTTTTCCATAAATGTAGAAAAGAACATAGAAAGTGAAAAGAACCATGTCCTAGCCCGAAATCGAACCAGGGACCTCTGGGTTTATAGTCTAGCGCACTCTCCACTAGACTACAAAGGCCGATCGTCGCCGATCTCGAATTTTGTCGAAATTTGAAAGTTGGACAAACAGAATGGACCATTCAAGAGCTAGTCGTGGGCAACATTTGAAAGAAATAATTTTTAAACATTGAGTTGTAGGAAACGAACTATCATTCCAAATAAAGAGTTGCATCAATACATTGATTTTTATGTATTTTATTTAGAAAACAAAGTAGGAAGCTCTTATTGAATCATCCTCTAGTATGTTTATTGGATATAACAGTATATAAGAGTATATAGTATATGTATACAGGCCTGAAGCCAGACCAAGAAGACAGAGGGGGCAGGCAAGAGTTTTGGGGGGCCAATTTTTTGTTTTTTCATTTAAATAAAAAAAAACAATTTTTTTAACATGTGAAATGAATACATTACACATATTTATTAAAAAACAGTTAATTTTATAATATTTACATGGATATGTAGATCTTTTTATACATTAGATTAATATATAAAAAATAATATAAAAATTAATTCAGGACCTTGTAATAAAATGAAGGTAAAAATACAAGATTAATTTAAAGTGGCTAGAAATATAAGAAAGAATAGCGAAATAGGCTAACATATGTACAATAGCGCATTCTTTTCTGGAAAAATTCTACATTTTTTCTGACCTCTTCAAGAGTTCTGCATTTTTTTCCGTTCTTTTCTAAAAAAAAAATGTTGACCTCAAAATAAATCGTGTTCTTTTCTCGAAAATTCTGACCGCAAAAGTATAACAAATGCAGAATTTTCTGACCTGCAAAATTCGGCGGTTCTGCATTCTGCTCTCTAGTAATACCAACATAAAAACAAAAAAAAATAATTTTGACAGTAACATTATATGCTATGACAATTGTAAGAAGCAAAATGTTCCAATTTTGAAAATTTTTAAATTGAATCCAAAACAATTTTGATTAAAGTGGTTACTTAACCATAATAAAATTTAACAGCTCGATAAGTATTTCTTAAAAATTCCATACAGTACCGCACTATACGTATCCTATATCGTAAGTAAATCGGAATTCAAAACAACAGTGCAGCCAATATCAAATGAAAAAAAATGTTGGATTTTTTCCGATCTTTTCTCAGCTCAAAAGAAGTCAACATTCTGTAAATTCAGGTCAGAATCTAAAAAATTCTGCATTCTGTGAGGTTAGACTTTTTTTTAGTAAAGAATGCGCTATAAGACATTTTTTAAGTAAAACAAATAAAAAAATTGAATTAACCCGCATCCGTCGTTGGCATCAAATTGATGCAAATTTTTTATTCAGATTTATATATTCATCATGCATAAAAAAAATTTAAAAATTAAAAACATTTCAATGAATTATATATTCTTTTTGTATCTGCATCAAATTGGTGCACAACGTGTTTTTCATTTCTAGAAAGTTCCTATGGATGCTGGTTAAAAAATTATTAAAATTCAAATCTTATTTTTTGGTAGCAAATGTTGGCTACCTAGTAGAAATTTGAATTTTGTTAAACAAATTTCATCTACATATCAACAAAATGCATATAAATTATTTATTTAAAGTTTTGCACTGTCTGATTTGGCCAGGGTGGAAAACGGTTGTAGTAGAGGGGCATTGCCCCACCTTTTCCACCTTGCTACAGGCATGTGTGTATAATAGCATATGTATATTCAGTATATACTATGTATGTTCATTAAAATATATTAAAATAAGATTATCTTATATTATGCTTTGCATATTGATTTGCAATTTTGATATTGCTTTTCATAAGGTAAGTAAGTACATATAATAATGTTCAGATATTTTTTTTCATTAACCTTCAAACGCATTTGATTTTTTGTAACGTAAAAAACTTTAGTGTCAAATCGACACTATGCATAAGAACCAAAGATTTGAATTTAATACCACGGAAAACCAAATTATTTTGCTTATATTCAGGTAAAATTACAATATTTTTTTTTAAAAAAAAACTGAAAAGGAATGTTTCAGATTTGTTTGCCATATTAGGATTACAAAATTAAATTACATAATTCATAAAATGTTAAAAATAACAGTTTGTTTGTTATTTACCAACTACACTAAGTTTGAGCAAATTTCTTACATGGGGCATAACAAAGGAAGATAATATTTTTATAAAAATGAACAAAGAATTTGCTGTTATAGTTTTCATTTTTTCTTTTCGTTCTTTTCTTAGCTTTGCGTCAATTTGACACTGAACGTCCTTCGATGGAAATTTTATGTACAGCTTAACTACGATATCAATTGGAATTTTTTATTTTGTAAAATCTAAATTTAGGCATGATTTTCACATTGAGCCTCAATCCCAAGTGAATTTGAGCTCAAATAAGAAAGTTATACAATCTCCTATATAAAAAGAGTGTTAAATTGACTCTAAAAGCGTTTAAAGATTAAAATAAAAATAGTTTAACGCAGTTAATTTTAGTAAAAAGCTTAATCTATATAAAAAAATTATTAATTATTAATATTATTAATATTATTAATATTCTAAAACTACTGGGCCGATTCAGCTGAAATTTTGGAGGTAGAATTTTTCTGAGTATTAGATGGTTTACGGAAAATTTTTTTTCCACACTATTTACCGCCCATGAATCATAAAAAATGCTATATTTGAGACTTTTTGAAAAATTTGGTAATTTAGTCCGTATGCTTACTGTCGGGAGCTGCACTAAAAATTGGTGTGGTCACACTATATATACGCCTACTAATGACTGCTGGGCCACATCTCCATTAGCCACATACCAATCAATAAAAATATCTTCATAGTTCAGACGGTATTGAATGTGTGTTTTCTAGACCCCAAAACCAACCGTTCGATTGAGTTCAAATTTTCCTGTAACAAGAAAATGTTTCCTGTAACACGCAAAATTGAGCGAGAGTTGAATTAGGTGACGTATACTGCCCATACAATCTAAATTTATTATATCAAATAGCTTTGAAACTGAATGTCACATAAAACTCCCATACACAAAAGTCATCCACCAAAAAATGCTTTATTTCAGACAGGTTTTGTCATATAAGATTAAAATTTTTTAATTTGGTTTGTATGGTTACTTTCGGCAACTGTATTAAAAAATTGGCTTGGTCGCACTATGTAACGCCCCTTTTTCAATGAAAAAGGGTGTAGTGAAGCAAAGTGCGTCGGATAAAAACTAAGCTAAGCTGAAATTTTGGAAGTCAATTTGTTTCGAGTACGTGATATTATAAGGAAGAACAAAAATTTTCCACACAATTTTTTACCGCCCACTATAAAAAAAATCTATATTTCGGGCGGTCGACAATTTTACTTATTCTATATTTTGGTCGCATGGGACTAAAATTTGTTAATTCAGTTCATGTGGCTACTTTCGGAAAAAAATGTTTCCAATTAACATGAAAATATATGTGTTCCTATTAATGTGTACCTTATGATGTGTTCTTATATCTTATAATATGTTCCTATACCTTATAATGTGTTCCTATTAGTTTCCTATCTGTATACCAGGTGCATACACTGTGTGAAACGTGTGTGCCTACGGTGTGAAACGATTGGTTTCTTCCGTCCCGATCAAATAAATATGTGGTTTTTTTTACAATTTTCTACAAATTTTAAAAAACATAAAAAATTTTATTTTTTATTGTTATAATACTACTGCTGTTGGCGTTGCTGCTGCTGTTGGCGTCACTGCCTCTGTTGGCGTCGCTGCCTCTGTTGGCGTCGCTGCCGCTGTTGGCATTGCTTCTGCTGTTGTCGTCGTTGCCGCTGTTGGCGTCGCTGTTGGTGACGTTGGTTGCGACGTCTGCAGCGCAGTTTCTTTTGTCATTGTTCCTGCTCTATGGCTATTGTAGCTGAGCGTGCTGTTGTTGTTGTTGTTGTTATAGTAGTTGTTGTTGTTGTTGCTGTTTCTGCTTTTCTGCTTCTGTTGTTGTTGTATCTGCTGATGTATCTGCTGATGTATCTGCTGATGTTGTTGTTGTCGCTGTTGCTGTTACAAAATTTTTTTTGTTGTTGCACGCAGTGATCGTGTCTGCTGCCATTTTGCTGTTTTTGTTACTGTGGCTACATTGTGTTGCGGTGGTGTCGTTGGGGTGGCGTGTGTCGATAAACGCCTCTGGTTTCTTCGATAAATGCTTTTTAGTTTCTGTGGTGTGCGGCGGTTCGGTCAAAGGATCGCTAGTTGTAGTGGGGATGAATGATGGTCCGCTTTTATTTTATATCGTTTTCAATTTGATATTAATTTTACGTTAAACTTTTTTACAACAACAAATTCAACATTGCGCGTTGAACATAAAAATTGCAACATTTGAACTTTAATACGAAAATCAAATTGAAAATGATTGAACAAATTTTTGATTATAAAAATTAGGCAAAATTGAAAATAAGCATTTTGAACTAATTTGTAAATTAAAGTAAAGCGTATTTTCTAATGTGTGTGTGATTTGTGATATTAATGTGTTTTATTTATGTGGAGATAAGGCACGACACTATCTACAGGGTCTGCCGAATAACTTTTTTTTTTTTAAATTCTATAAAAAAAAACTACTGGATATTTTTTCAAATTTCTTTTTTTATTTGAAAGTACAATCCGTCCGGTTAATAATGAAAAATAATTTCATTCAAATGGGTGTCCAGCTGGCCATGCCATGATCGGTCCAATTTTTAAGCACATTATCGATTGTGTGCAGCTGTATTTCACCAATGGCTTCACGAATATTGTCCGTTAAAGGGTCAATTGTCTCTGGCTTGTCGGCGTAACACTTATCTTTGAGGGCACCCCACAAATAATAGTCCAACGGTGTCAAATCGCAGCTCCGAGGTGGCCAAACGACATCAGCTCTGCGGCTGATACTGCGATCTTCAAAAACAGGGCGCAAAACATCGAGTGTAGCTTCGGCTGTGTGGCACGTAGCGCCGACCTATTGAAACCAAATGTTGCCAATATCCTTCTCTTCAATTTTTGTGAACAAAAATTTGTTCAACATGGCCCGATAATGATCGCCATTGACTGTAACGGCCACTCCTTGCTCATTTTCGAAGAAAAATGGCTCAATTATGCCTCGGGACCAAAATCTGCACCAAACAGTGACTCGTTTTGGGTGCAGCGGCTTTTCAATGTATGCGTGCGGGTTTTCTGTGCCCCAAATGCGACAATTTTGCTTGTTTACATACCCGCCAAGATCAAAATGAGCTTCACCTGAAAAGATGATTTTTTTGGCAAAATCGGCATCTTCTGTAAGTCGATCGCAGGCCCACTTAGCGAAGCGAAAACGCATTGGATAGTCAGTTGGCTTCAACTCCTGAACCAATTGAACTTTGTATGGCGTCATACCAAGGTCTTTATGCAAAATTCATCTCAATGATGTCTCCGAAATGTTCAATTGTTGAGAACGACGGTGAATTGATGTTGATGGCGCTTCACGCATACTTTCTACCACAGCAGCAATATTCTCGGGTGTACGCACTGCTTTTGGCTTTTCACGCTTTGATTTATCGATGAGGATGCCAGTTTCTTTCACTTTTTTCACAAGATAACGAACATACGGAGCTGACGGTGCTTCTCTTCTTCCAAAATCCGTACGCAATTTTCGCACACATTTTGCAACATTACCATGATTTTCAAAGTAATGTCGCAATATTTCCCAGCGTTGTTCAAGCGTATACACAACCATATTCGTTCAGCGGAAAGATAAAACTAATTATCTGTCAAAACAGACATGAGCTAAGTGTTACCATTCACGAAATAAGCACTAGTTGAAAAAAAACGTTAGATGGCGGACCCTGTATAAGAAGCATTCTCATACCGTTAATTTTCTCAATCATTGACTTTTCAAACAAAACTACGTTGTTCTGCGAAAATGAATACTTTAAGAGATATCGCAATAATTTGTACGTTAAAATAACGGGAACTTTTTGAAACATACTATTCATGAAGCATTTTAATATTACTTGGTATTCTATTGCTTCATTACAAAAAAGCTTTTGTAAACCGGTTTTTTCTCAACAAATGACTTTGCATACAAAAATAATTTTAGCTTTTATTTTGGAAATGCATTGTCTTGACTTATATTTCAGGTCAAAGGACACCAATCAAAGATCGAATCATAATGTGCAAGCCTCCTAGCCCACGTAGATAAGGGGTGTTCAAACCCCGCCTTAACAATCCAGAATATTTTTATGTATTGAATAAAAACGCAGATGTTCCAAATTATTTAATTTTGCCAAACATTAAGATAAATTGGAAACTTATATGAGTACTTTGGTTAGATAATAAGTTATATATAATATAATATAAATATTTTACTGTATTTTTTCTTCTGTACTGCTGCTAACGTACTAACGTTTGCAGAACGTATTCATATAAATTTAACAAATTTATTCTGAACCAGGCATTAAAATGATAAGAGTTGCTACCTTGTTCATTAAATTATTAATTAAAAGCATAAAAGTGCATTTTGTTGGAATATTTGTCAGTTTCACGATTAGCTACTTGAGATGTATGTGAATATCGTCAAGTACTTACAATAACTTTACCTCAAATTCTAGCGGTGTCACTTCGTTTTAAGCAACCTAATTAATGTGCTTAGTTAATAGTCCAGATTATATGGTTGCAATCTATTTAATACATTAAATGTTTCATTTACGTCAAATCTGACAATACTGTTGCAAACAATTGATAAAAATTTAATAGAATGTTGCGAACTTTAT
This sequence comes from Dichetophora obliterata, assembly GCA_963920525.1. Classification (NCBI taxonomy): domain Eukaryota; kingdom Metazoa; phylum Arthropoda; class Insecta; order Diptera; family Sciomyzidae; genus Dichetophora; species Dichetophora obliterata. Next base: position 90,094,169 of record OY986435.1, read on the forward strand.
AAATCTCTTATTTGAAACTTTGTAAATTATTTGGAAGAACGACTATAATATCCATATAATACCTGAAGCTCTTTCCGCCGAGCCATTTCTTCAGGTTTGGAAAAAGAAAATAGTCAGAGGGGGCCAAATCTGCTGAATGAGGAAGCAAAAACTTGAATACATCCAATTTTGTCATGCCTTAACCTTTCCCGCCTTCGCCTTCTTCGAAACACGTTCATCATCATCTGTGAAGTCATCATCTGTTTCTGTTTCATCATTGTTCCTTTGTCTCTGGTGTGTAGTGATGGGTCCATTTTTCGTCCACGGTTACTAATCAACGGAAAAAATCCTTAACATCGCTAAACACGCCTTTGAATCAGTCACACGATTGCGTCTATGGTCGAGAGTAAGTAAACGCGGCACCCATCTTGCGGATAATTTTTTCATATCCAAATGATTTCGCAAAATGTTCCACACTCATTCATTTGCGCTACGTACGGCGTCAACAATCTCGCGCACATTAACTCTGCGATCGGCCAACACGATACCGCAAATTTTAGTGACCATTTCTGGTGTGGTGCCCTCATTTGGGCGTCCAGAACGTCCGGCGTCGTCACTTGTGCTTGTACGACCGCATCGAAATTCAGTAAACCATTTGTGAATCATTCCAATCGATGGTGCAGAGTCCCCATAGTATTTAGCAAACCTTTCCTTGGTTTGGCTGATGGTTTTATGCGCAAAAAATAATGCTTTATGAGCACACAATTTTACCTTTTTTCCATTTTCTCCAAAATGCACAAGATCGTCTGCTGTCAATGGCTGCAAAAGCATTGAAAGATATATTTAATTACATTGATATATGCTTTTATAATTTGAAATGGAAATAAGTGAGCCTCGTTTATCAAGATGCAATGTACCTGCAGAAAAAGCAGAGGATTTTTATCGAATTATGCTTTTCATCTTTTCGTATATTAGTTTGATAATGAAATGAAATCTCGATTTCCAAAGCAATTTCAAATAATTGCAAACTTTGAAAACATAAGTCTGTGGCGGAACCTTCAGTGAAGCTATCCCTCACTCTGCAGCTCTTCAAGCTACCCAGCGGCACTCTGTCGCTATGTAATATAAGCCACATATAGTTGCCCCACACTATGACTAATTTTGCTTGGCTTATCACACAAGTGGTAAGCCAAGTAAAATATTCGTCACATATTAAGCTGCCGCTGCACTTATTTTATTTATTTTAGTTTGCCGATTTGTTTATTTTAGTTCAAAGTTGACTTTCTCGCCCTCTTTGTCATAAACGACAAATCGTCAAGCATAGCGATCATCTTTATGTCGCTGAGTAACAGCTCACTGTGGCGGTCATATTACCGTTCTAACTTTGTTGTACGCTTAGCGATCGTTGCCTGTCTGTTGGACTAGCTACCCAACACACAGGCCATCGAGTAGCCAGCAAATAGCCGGTATGCGCAACGTCAGCGTTTCCTTATCGCTCCGTCCGTCGCGTCACTAGCGCTGATGACGAGTCGGACGTTTATAAATGCCAGCGTCGTTGGCATGGGCTACGTTCCGAGATATTGGCTTTGTGCTCTACACAACTGGCCTTGTTTCTACAACTAAGTTTAAATATGTTTATCTTTTTAAAATTCTGTTTTCGGTGCTTTACTTGAAGGGGGGGGTAAGGTTTAAAATCCCTTTTTCTTTTCTTTTTTCTTGTTCGAGTACAAAAAAAATTTGAAAGCGTTTTTCCAACAACTCACGTTTTCGTAGTCGATGTCCCTCATAACTTAAAAACTACTGCACCGATCCTTTTGAAATTTTGGACACTATTTCTATACATAACTCACGAGATACCACTGGAGAGTTTTTTAATTTGTTAATATTTTTTTTTTAATAACAAATTCACCGAAATTTTCAAAATGTTCCAAAAAAAATTAAAAATTTAAATTTTGAAAAACCGTTCCAAAGTTACCTGAGGAAAGCGATTATCTCACGAAAAAGTTTTTATTTTTTTTATTTCAGATGATCCAGCACCGAATTATGTGGGTTACCACAATTCTACTTTTTTGAGGCGCCTCCGAATAATTGCTGCTAACGCCATATTTTTTAATATTTCTCCATGAAAATTTCACAGAATATGCTTCAAATGTTGTTTTTTAATGTATCGTTAGTTTTAATAAATAGATTTTAACTGTGGTTTCAGAAAAAATTTATGCAGATGTGCCTTTTTTGTACGAACAAAGGTTACCCCCCCCCCTTTATGACAGGGTAAGGTTTTAAAGGCAAAAAAGGCATGTTTTCATGATTTTTGTTTTTGAGATATGAGTAATGTTGGTTTATTTGTTTCATATACAGGGTTGCCCATATTCGAAGTTGCCCATTTTATTTTTAAATAAATCAAAGAAACCACAATTTTTTGTCTGTTCGTCATGAATATCATTTAATTGGGTTTAAGTAGATTTGCTTACATTATATCTTGAATATGATATCTCGTAAATGGTCGCCATTGGCCTCTATGACATATTGTGCCCGTTTTGCAGCATTTTCCATGGTTTTCTTCAACATTTCGATGGGAATGGTGGTTATTTCTTGACGGATGTTGGTTTTCAGCTCTTCTAGGGTCTTTGGCTTGTTGACGTAAATCTTTGATTTCAAATAACCCCACAAAAAGAAGTCTGGAGGCGTTAAGTCTGGTGATCTTGGCGGCCAATCGAAATCACCATTTTTTGACATCAAACGGCCAGGGAACAATTGCTTCAAAAAATCGATTGTAGTGCGGCTTGTGTGTGGTGGCGCGCCGTCTTGTTAAAACCAGTAGTGCCTGATACGCTTTCGACGAACGATTGGCATGAAAAAATTGTTTATCATATCGCGATAACGCTCCTGATTGACAGTAACTCTGTGGCCATTATCATCTTCAAAAAAGAACGGCCCAATGAGCATTTTAGCACAAACGCCGCACCAAACAGTGACTTTTGCATCGTGAAGAGGTACCTCTTAAATCTCTTGTGGATTTTCAGTGGCATAAATACGGCAATTTTGTTTGTTTACCGTTTTCTTGGAAGGCGCACTTTTCACTTTATTTATTTGAAAGCACCTTGAGTTTTCACTATTGACTTGTTTTAATGAATGTAAATTTCAACAATTTTAGAGCGTTCGCGTGGCGTGTACTGTTCCATTGTAAACATTTGCTTGGAATGACGCTTCAAACGCGGTATGTCATTAGTCGATTTGGCATCACTGCGGAAAGTTACAGTGTTGCCAGATGGGCGCTTCGAATAAGGGCTACCCTGTACACGTTATAGTATAACATCTGAAGTCCGTGACAGCGAATCTTCGGAGACGCATCAAAAAAAGATGTTATGCGGTGAATTCCATAGCTCGTTTCCGGATCATCTGAAAAAAAAAATTCGAAAAGTGTTTAAAAGGTGATTTTTTTAGTTTTCGATTTTTTTATTTTTGGCAGTATTTAGAGGTGATAAACGCGATTTTCACTAAAAAATTTCGACGCATTTGTCATTTTAAAATGGAAAAAAATGATAAAATAAAAAACCTCACTCTGAAGGAATCAACTCTGATTCCTTGTTGATTTCAGTGTAGAAATAGTGTTAAAATTTCCGAAGGATCGGTCAAGTAGATTTTGAGTTATAATATTCACAATTTCGAAAATGACATTTGCGAGAAAAAAGTTTTTTTTACTATAACATGCCAGTATGATGGCAGGTCGCTAAACACGCTGTATCTTCGTTAGTTTTACTCCGATTTACTTGAAATGATGACACAATATTCTTGATATGTTGTTTATTTAGAAAACAAAAAATGAATAAAACAGTTTTAAAACCTTATCTTCCCCCCTAACCTCCCCTCTTGTAGTAACGTCCTGGTAAAAACTGAGCTATTGAATCAATTTTGTATGTTTAGAATTAAAAACTTCATTAACTCTTTTCGCTTCGAATGTTCAAATCGGTTAAGAAATTTTGAAAGATCTAAGGCCTCCAGAAACACATTTGGAAATGAAAAAAAAAACTAAAATTTGTTTGCTTCAGTAAGCCCTCCCTTATGAAATACGTATCTACGGCGTTGCTCCTCACGTAGACCTTTCATCCAACACTGAGAAATCTTACTAAAATTAATATTTACTGTCAACGCTCATATTTCGGGTCATAGGCCATCAACTTAAAATTGAACATGTTTCTGCACATCTATAGTACCATAGTGTTTCGGGTGGTATAAGTTTCATTACTTTTCTTCTTAAATAATGATTAAAACAGCATGGTTCTAATTACGCTATAGAAAAAATTAGATTATTTGAGACAATTACTCGAAATTACTCAAAAATTAAAAAAAAAAATAAAATTATAAATAAGTTATCAACTTCTGTGATAAGTTTAAAAAGATTTATCTTATATTAATAAATAAAAACAGCAACACTCTTCTATAGAAAACCGAAAACGGGGTCGAAACGTTTATCGTAAAAAAGGCGTAGGCGCATGCTATCGAAGCCACGCATATGACAAGGATCGATATAAAACCTGTAAGAACTCAAATGAATAATATGAGAGAAATTGAATACAATTACAGAAAAATACTCACCAATCAAAACACTGTACTGATGCATACTAGCTGAATTTAAAAAAAATAATTTGATTATATAAAAGACCTACTGTCTTAGAATCTAGTCCTTTTCAACAACACTAATTCGAATTACATCGAACAAGAAGGGAATGTTTATCTCAAATAATTTTTATATACTTGAACTGGAATTTTTCTGAACTGGATGTCATAGAAAAAGACAATTGTCCTATTCTCGATATCATTTTAGCTAGTATTTTTACTACCCTATTTTGAATTAGTTTTAATACCATTTTTTGTTTTTACAAGGTTTTTACTAGCTTACACAAAATATGGGAAATTTTATGTGCTTTTGTAATGTTATGAACAGTGTTTTAATTGGCTGCATTTAGCGCATAAAACTGTTGTGTATTGTAATGGTAGCGCTATTTTAGTGAGCGCTACCAAAATTTTATCATTCAGCGAATTTTTACACAACAGTTTCCAACTATAGTCTGCGCTGAATGCGGCCATTTTGATGACATACAGAGACGTCCCGTGGTACAGGTGAAGCAGGCCCATGCCTGTTCATATGCGTCAAAATGACACATATCTGTATATAGTCCTTAAAATTCTTCTAACATTACAAGGTAGCGGATCCAGAGGAGAAAAAAGTTTTTTTTTATCGAAAACTTATCAACTTTGCTTACTTCAAAAAAGTCTCAAAACCGTTTTTCTTCATTGTCTCTTTTGTCAATTTAATCTGATATAAGTACAAATTTAGATAACGATAATATTTTAATTGATTTTGCTTTTGCAAAATTCAGCAGAAAATTTTAGACTATTGTAAAATGTTTTATATATTGTTCCTAATAAATTTTTATTATTATTTAATTTTATGATTACTTTCTTCTTTTGAATAAACACAAAAATCATTAATTTTGTTTTATTAATAATATTTTGAAATATTCATATATATTTTTATGCTCCTGAAAAATTTCTTTATTTTTATCTCTAATAAATATTTCACATTTTTGTAATAAATAAATCTTTCTATATAATCAGGAAGCCCTAAAAAATTCATAATAAATGGGCCTAGGAGTTTTATGCAAATGCATGTTTTTTCTGGACATCTTAAAATGAAAATGTTTTAGCTAGCTCTACGAATCATGAAATTTCCTTTAAAATGGCATTCAATCGTAAATGCATTTTTCGCATATTTTGCAATAAATGCATATTTTTGCATATTTATTGAGCATATTTTTGTAAATTTGACAATAAATGGATGTGGATTTTGCATATTTTTACTTTTTTTTTATCTGCAACCATGTAAACTTAGTGCGGCAAATTTTGGGAAAAGATAACTTCGAATTATTACTTTTATACTCACTCCATATTTTTGTTGTTTTTGATAAATTAATTTTATATGTATTTAAAAATTATTTTTTTTTATTTTTTGTTAAATCAGATGTAATATCTATTTTTTACCGATAATAAATATTAGACAAATATTTTTAATTTCATATTTTACCTGTTTCTAGCACATACTTTTGAGTCTTAAGTGCATTTTATATGCGTATATTTTCACTTTTCATGAGATTCGCAGCCATAATAATAAGTAAATAAAACAATATGAACAATAGTGTGCAAATAAATATGGGCGCAAAAATAATAGTTTGCCTGTTCAAACCAAATCTCACGGGACGCCTCTGATGACATATCATCTTTTTTCTGCTGCTTCTAAGACATTTCCTAATAAGCTATTTAGAATGTCCATTTATGTTTCCTTAATTTAAAATATGATAAGTTTTCAGATATTTTTCCGTCATATTCATCGTGATTTCAGTTTTCAGGTAATTTTTACTTGATTAAGGACATTTTTTGGTAACTTTTGGCGATTGGTCATTCTAGTGCAATTTTAAAAGATTTATTTTTTTGTTCTAAAAAATGTAAAAATGCAAATTTGAAACTTATTCCTTCAATAATAGAGTCTCTTCAATCAAAAACATTAACTCTCGAATAAGGAGTAGCTTTGTTCATAGACATAGATAAAAAAAAGACCACGTGGTGAAACTGACGAACAGGTATTAAGAAAGATGAAAAAAGTTCTAGATGAAAACTCAGGATATGCTAGTGTTTATTAACTCTATTTTTATGCTCTATTTTTTAAATATTAAGGGACATTTTTGGCAAATACATATACATTTGGATTCGTGGAGACGTGAGATATTTGGAAATGTTTCCATAGCTCTGGGAGGGGTCCAAACCCACGGACCGCCATAACTACGCCCCTGAATTAATTTGATATATTATTTGTTTATTTTTGTTGGAGTTTTTGGAGTTTTTTCGATCCCCGTATATTTTTATTTCGTTATTTTTTTGCCAAAAAGTGCAACACATTCACATCTATTCTTTTATAGTGCATACTCTGTACTAAATTGATATAACAAAGAAGCACAATTTGTACCATTTCAACAAAAACCAAACATAAAATTTGACCAATCATGTATATTTAGTAATTTATAACATAGTTTTGGTAGTACATGCACAAATACATTTTTCCGGTTTAAGCTTAGTATGCTGTAAAAGCGAAAAAAAATCTTCCGTAAGAAATGCATAGCGTTTTTGACAGCGAAAAGTTAGCGAATTTTTTTTTTTCGTTGGTAAGTACGCTGTTGAACCGAAAAAATTGTTCAATGCAGCCAAGTTCACAACCATGATTGGAGAGTTAAAATGTCAAAATTTCGCTATATAACCGTGCATTGAATTGGCGTGGAAATTTGACATTCAACAATAACGTTCAACTAACACATTCAACAAACACTTTATGGTAAGTATGTGTTAGTGTTGAGTCTACCCCTCAACATCCCTCACCCGAATAGCAGCACCTTGTCGTTGGTGTGGGGGCTTAAGTTGCGAAGCAATGGGCTAGGATGGCGAAAGCGCAAGCTTCTGGTAGGGTTACCCATGCCATACAGGCCATTGTGGAGCAATGACTAAGAGCTATTCATTCATACCTATCCCCTCCCCCTTACTTACCATACCCCTCCTACTCATCCTACCCATGCTCCTTCTCCTACCCCTCTCCCAGCCCCTCCCATGGGCCGAATCAAGGTGTCATGCGACCCGTGCCGAGGGTTTACTAGGCTGGAGGCCCATCAAAAATAGTCCAGTCTTAAACGGAGCGTATCGGATACTTGGCGACCTCCGATACTATTTAGCCTTGCCCACACACAGGGACCTCTGTGGGGTCCAACTGTCCATTGTCCCAAACTCGTGGGAACTACATGGAAGTCAATAAAATAAATAAAAAACCAAGTGAGCCCGGTACTCCAAAAAAACCGGAAGGGAGCTCAGCTTCCGTCGCCGCCAAAATGGTGGCTCAAGCCAAGGCGTCAAGCTACGGCACAAATAAGGTGGAGTCTGAACCGCCAATAAAACAGACAAGCACACCGAGAGCTAGGAAATCGGTCATTAAGGCAGCTTCTGGAGCAGTGTGCGATGGTCCGAGCACTTCGGCACAAGCCAAGGCCAGAACTAGTTCAGGCAGTGGCTCGTCGGGTGTGAAGGCACAAACTGTACACGGTCACAGACTGGCAGCTGATCAGTTTCCAGGTTCAACCGGTAAACGCAAACGGGTTCGCCCATCAAAACAGGCCTGGTACGATAAATGTGCCAAAGCAAAAATGCTGAAGGGCCAGGCAGAGAAAGCAGGGTCTCCTCAAAAGGCCGAGTCTGCTCTTGCTTTCAAGAGGCAGAGGTCGACTGAGGACATGCTTGCCGCAAAAAGGCCAAAGAAGGTCATAAAAGGTACCGATGCCAGGTCATACTGTGATGTGGCCAAAGGGCAGGGCAGGGTGCTGGGTGTCATTGACACACAGAGGGGGGACGGGGCACTTCACCGAGACAAATGGAGGTGGGTGGAGGCCGCACTGGTCTGCACCTATTTCCAGGTCTTGGAGGAGAACCCTGGTCCCCCGCCTCGGTGTCGGGACGCTGGGTGGCAAAACTCGGGCCACATAAAGCTAATCGTCTGTGACGATGATAGGTCTGCTGTGTTGTACAAAGCGGCCATTAGCAAAGTCGGCGAGGTTTGGCCTGGGGCCAAGCTGAAGGCTGTAGAAAGAGACGAAATACCGGCTCGTCCAAGAGCAAGAGTGTGGCTTCCGGTCACCTGCTCAAAGCCGGATGAGATTTTAAAAATGTTCCAGGCTTGCAACCCGGACATGAATATGGAAGGCTGGGCAATCGGCAAGATAGAGGAGCCTGTAGGTCCCTCAAGGCAGGTTCTGCTGCTAATGACTGCCGAGTCGCTAAAGCCGCTAGAAGAGAGGAAGGGAGTCCTCTGGTATTCCTTCTTAAGGGTCTTCCTGAAGGTGTACGGCAAGGACAAGAAGTCCAGGGGCCCTACAACAGAAGCGCAGTCAAGCCAGGCTGTAGCGGAAGCTGTAGAGACCCCAGGCAGTACGCCAGCTTCAGATGCAGACGAGGTTATGTCGGAGGGCTCGGTTGGCCTCACCGGTTTGTCAGACCTCTATTGCGAGGATGAACTCTTGGCTGAAGAGTCATCTGAAGAAGAGGGGCCTGACGTAACGATGAAGGCCAGCCAAAAATCTGAAGCGGATGAAGGTGCTCCAGATTAACCTTCATCACTCCAAGCTCGCCTCGGCGAATCTCTTAGTCCACCTTAAAACTGGTGGATTCGACGTAGCCCTCATTCAAGAACCCTGGGTATGTGGTGGCAGGGTTTGCGGATTGAGGGCAGAGGGTTACAAGACGCTGGTAGCCAGTAATGTAGGTATGCCTAGAACATGTATTGTAGCTAAAAACACTATTAATATTTTCTTGCTTCACAGATACTGCGATAGAGATGTGGTTACAGCCAGCCTCGAGTCAGGCAAGGATACGTACTGGTTGGTAGCAGCCTACTTCCCGCACGATGAAAGTCCGCCTCCAGACAATGTCAGGAAATTGGTGGATGACGCCAGTGACATCCGTCGAGGGGTCATTATATCGGCCGACGCAAATGCACATAACTCCGTGTGGGGCAGCACGGATACCAACGAAAGGGGTGAGTTACTTTTTGATTATCTATTAAGTACCAACCTGTGTATATGCAATAGGGGGGAAGAACCCACCTTTATTATAAAAAACAGAAGTGAAGTTCTGGACATAACATTAGTCTCAGACCTTATATTCGACAAGATAGGTGGCTGGAGAGTGTCAAAAGAGCATTCCTACTCCGACCACCGATACATTGAGTATAATTTACACAATACGTCTTCAAAAATAATACCCCCGGCTAACATTCGAAAGACAAACTGGGGAGCATACAAAAGGGCTTTAGCAAAACATTTGCCATCAGGTCCTATAGATAAACCAAAATCGGCAGCTGATCTTGATAAACTAGTCGATGTAGTAACCAAAGCAATGAATTGCTCTCTTGCTTCCTCTTGTCCTAAGAGGACTACAAAGGGGAAGCCAAAACCAAAGTGGTGGTCCGCCGTATTGGATGGACTGAGGACTGAATCTAGAAGGCTCTTTAACGCAGCTAAGCGCTCGAGAGCTGAGCTTGACTGGGCAGCCTATAAGGTATCCCTTAATAATTTCAAAACTGAAACCAGAAAAGCCAAAAGATCCTCTTGGAAACGATTCTGTGAAGGAATCGAAGAAATCTCAGAGGCTTCTAGACTGCGCAAGATTCTCGCTAGCACACCATGCACACCCGGCTATCTCAAAAGGTCGAACGAAACATGGACAATGTCAGGTGAGGAGTCTCTTAACCTCCTACTAGATACGCACTTCCCTGGTAGTAGTGCGCCTCCTGGTGCACAACTGCCTAGTACTAGTCGTTCTACGCAGGACACCGAAGGCATAGTCTCCGACAGGAAACTAAAATGGGCGATAAACAGCTTCAAGCCCTATAAATCACCAGGGCCTGATGGTGTTTACCCTGTAGAAATAAAAGAAGCTTCGAAATATATTTTGCCTTGGCTTCGTATTATCTTTAATGGCTGCATAAGCCTCACTTATATTCCCAATGCTTGGAATAAGGCCAGAGTGGTCTTCATACCCAAAGCAGGGAAGACATCACATACCACCCCCAAAGATTTCAGACCTATAAGTCTAACGTCATTTCTGTTGAAGACGTTAGAACGGCTACTAGATCTATATTTACGGAGCAGTATCGACCCTGCTCTCTTATCGGCATCACAGCATGCATATAGCAAGGGAAGGTCCGTGGAAACGGCTTTACACTCATTGGTCGGTACCATTGAAAGATCCATCCTGCATAATGAATTCACTCTAGTTGCTTTCGTAGACATAGAGGGAGCATTAAATAATGTCACGCCACAATCTATACGACTAGAGTTGCGTAGGCTAGGTGTGAACAAAAGCATTACTGATCTTATAGATGAGCTGCTCAACTGTCGAGTAATCTTATCAGACCTAGGTGCGTACAGCGCTGTAAGATCGGTGACAAGAGGTACGCCACAGGGTGGTGTGCTATCTCCACTCCTCTGGAATCTGGTAGTGAACAATGTACTGCTGTCTCTAGAGAGGGAGGGCTGTGTTGTGGCAGCATACGCCGATGACCTAGCAATCGCAGTCAGAGGCAAATTTCCCACTACCATACGCGACGTCATGCAAAGAGCTCTTTGCAAACTCGAGCAATGGGCCAAATCCTGTGGTCTTGGAGTAAATCCGGCCAAAACAGACTTGGTCCTTTTCACAGGGAAACATAGAATTCCGTCTCTCACACCAATCATGCTTAATGGGTCTGCATTGTCCGTATCGGAAAATGCAAAATATCTAGGACTCATTCTTGATAGGAAACTTAGCTGGAAACTTAATATTCTTGAGCGTACGAAGAAAGCGACAGTTGCGCTGTACACTTGCAAAAAAGCTATAGGGAAAAGATGGGGGTTTTCCCCAAATATCGTTCACTGGCTGTATAAAGGGGTCATTAGACCTATACTTCTATATGGAGCATCGATATGGTGGCCTGCTTTGGACAAGGTCACATATTTCAACCAGCTCCAAAAAGTCCAAAGAATGGCATCTATTTGCATCAGTGGTGCTCTGAGAACAACACCGACTGCGGCTTTAGAGACCTTATTGCACCTTCTACCGCTTGACTTGGTTGCTAGGCAACAGGCAGCTTGTTCGGCGGTGAGACTTAGGGAAACTGGAGTATGGAAAAGCCTGGGTTCAGGACACGCATCTATACTCTACAAATTCAACTTCATTCCACCAAGGACTGATTATTGTAAACCACTGCTTTCCTTTGATGGAAACTACGGTACGCTTATTCCGCCTAGAACATACTGGAATAAAGGTGCGCCGTGGAAACCGGGGTGTCTTTATTTCTATACAGATGGGTCAAAATTAAATGGCAAGGTCGGGTATGGGGTCTACTCAAAAGAATTAGGGGTATCCTTAGTTCGTAGGCTGCCGGATCACTGTAGTGTTTACCAAGCCGAAATGATGGCGATTAAAGAAGTTGCAACCTGGCTCTCAGAGAACGTCATCTCTAAACGAGAAATACATATTTTCTCGGACAGCCAAGCAGCGATCAAATCGATTGAGCAGGTATCCATCAACTCTAAAGTAGCCAGAGAATGCCGTGCTGCATTAGGCGAAATGTCAAAGTTCTTTGACATCAGCTTAATCTGGGTACCTGGGCATAAGGGCATACGTGGAAATGAAAAAGCAGACGAGCTTGCTAGGAAAGGTACATCGGTGACTCTAATGGGTCGAAACTCGCCGAGCATCCCGATGGCAACTGTCAAAATGCTACTTAATGAGTACACCACATCTAAAGCCAACTCAAGATGGGCTGAACTCTCAACATGCAGAACAACAAGGCTTATCTGGCCGACTCTAAACCCAAAGCGATCGAGAGTCCTTCTCTCGTTGGGAAGATCAGAGGTGGCTACGTTAGTGGCTGTTACCACAGGGCACTGCCTAATAGGCAGACATGCCTCCAGATTGGGAGTCATCACTAATGACTTCTGCAGAAGCTGCAGGGACGAGGAGGAGGAGGAAACTATCTCCCACCTTCTATGCTCCTGTCCCGCGCTTGCGAGAAGAAGGCATAAACATTTGGGGTCATTCTTCTTTTCGGAGCTTGACGACCTGTCGGAGACAAGCGTCAAACGTCTAACAAGCTTTATTAAGAGCTCAATGTGGTTCCACTCGGACTGAAGGCCAAGTGTGCAGCGGTATCACAACGGACCTCACTGGTCTAAGTGAGCTGTGGTACGTGCGTTTTGGTTTTAAGCACGTACAGCGGCTGCCGCCTCAACCTAACCTAACCTAATGTGTTAGTGTTGAGTCTACACCAAAATTTTGCGTGTAGAATTAAATGCATAAAAGTTTTTTTTCCTACAGGATACTAAGCTTAAGCAGTAACTGCTTACATTAAATTATTTTAAATCAGTATTTAAACAGCAATTGTTTTAAAATTAAATTTTTTATAGATTCATTATTGTTCAATTATCCTTCAATAAATCAATTCCGCTTATAATACAGATTCAACAGCGCTTAAAACCTGGTGCGTCAGAGTAAATTTAACTAAGAAGAGTATTTTTAAGCACGATTTTTCTTGAAACATTCTTTTTCAAAACTGGCTACACTACTGAAAACAAACTAATCGACCAATGAAAATTTATTTTAATCTTTTCCTATTATAATTCTACACATCTTTTACCAAAATGAGCGTCTTTGGAAAATTTTTCTTGGTTTTACACGCAACAATATGATCAAATATAATGTCAATTTTTTCCACTTTTTTCCACGCTTCGTAATTTACTTAATTTTCCATTTTGGTAAAAGATGTGCATTCAAGAGTCTTTCTTCGAATAACATTTAATTTTCAGGCGATCAGAGTGATGATGTAAAATTACCATGCAAATTAAATTTTTTGTGTATGTAATAAAATTTTTTAGAAAACATCTTCTAAAATATGCCTTAATTTTAACCGCTTTGACCTAAAACCTCCCTTTAATTATATGCTATAGCACACTCAAATTAAAATAAAAAAGTCAATACATTTAAGTAAAAAATAAATACAATGCTCTATCTGTTTAGAGCTTAGTAAAATTATTCCTTCTTTTGATCCAAATACGACCTTTATGAAATTAAAGCATTAATGGTTTTATCCCCTAACTTAGACCTTAATTTATTGCATATAAGACCTGCAGAGAAGAAGCATCGCTCCGCCTCAACGCTTGTTAGTTCGATCGTTGAAAAGAGGATATATGTGATGGTAGTTTGAAAAATTTTAGATTTAATTAGAATTTAGAAAAATTAGATATTAAAAAAATTGTTTTCAACAATCCCGGGATTCGAATCGAATAATCCCAGGACATTCGGGTCTTAAAGGATCTCGGGATTGCCATCTCTATTCTGGAGATATATCCTTTTAAGTAAAACTAATTTTTTTTTTTAAAAAAAAGAACTGCAGTGGGTAATGTATCAAAAACGGAGTGTAAGAAAAAAGAATGACATTTTTGGAAGCACTGATCGATTCATTCATGTATCATTCTATTTTTATTGGCATAACTATTGGAAAATTATTAAGTAATATTTTACCTTAAAATATTACATTCATTTAATTATGAGCTTCAGATCAAGTAAGATTTTAAGAAGGCAACAACAAGAACAACAACTCTGTATAGAGTCAATCAATGTTTTTGTTGTTATTGCCTTCTTGAAATTTTACTTGATCTTGACAGTTTTACTTGACAATTGCATTCATGTATTAATTTAATAGATCGCAATTAACTAACTAATTTTCTATGGCGAAGCACGTCCAAATAAGTTTAATTAATGTCAAGTTAATTAAATAATCTAATTGATCGATTTCGGTCAAAGCCATCAAAGTCATCAAAGTCATCAAAGTCATCAAAGTCATGAGTAATCTAACATTTGGTTGTGAAAATAGCCACTTTTCAGTTAAAAGCACTAGCTTCTAGCAAAGCAAAAACTCGTTTCAATTCTATAGTGCAAATTGTGGACAATTGTGGACGAATGGACAAATTGTCGAACACCAAAGAATATTGAAATAAATAAGAAGCAACTAGAATAGATGGCAGCCTTGGTAGAGTTGATGGCTGTGATCTATAAAAAGCTTACTGCTTTAAATGTCATATGATTAAGTTGCTGATTTGAACGTACAGTTCTGAAGAGTTTGTTCAAACATATGTGAAATCATATACGACTTTAACAGTGAAGTGATCACGGCTTAATCACTCGAAGACTCATGAAGAGGAAATGTAGCAATTTTCGAAACAGACTGTCTAGTCAGTTAAGTGATTGACTCTATACAGAGTTGTTGTTGTGTCCTTAAAATCTTACTTTATCTAAAGCTTACAATTAAATTCATGTAATAATTTTAAAGATCACAACTAATTAACTAACTTAAAATAATACATCTAAAGCTTAGTATGTTGTAGGAACGAACCCGTTTAGGCATTTAATTCAACACGCAAAATTTTGGTGTAGACTCAACACTAACCTTAAGGAGAGCTAACACCAACCACCTTAACGCAGCTATTCTGACGGAAAGCCAAGCTGCCGTTGAATCTTTAGCTGCGATCAGTACTAACTCCAAACTGGTAAGGCAGTGTAAGGATGAACTGGCCCGGCTAAGTCACCAACTTATCATTACCATAATCTGGGTTCCCGGCCATAGGAACATTTATGGTAATGAAAAGGCGGATGAATTGGCTAGGCGGGGTTCTTCCCTTGACGTTTCCAGAGCGGAACCAGTCGAAGTTCCACTGAACACAGTCAAGGGAGGAATTCGTTCTTACTACTTAACCTTAGCCGGTCGTAGATGGAGAGAACTACCAACCTGCAACACATCAAGAAAAATATGGCCCCTTTACAACATAGGCAGAACTCAACAGATGCTCTCAAAACCCCGGAACGACATAGCCAGATTAACGGCTATTATTACGAGTCACTGGTGCATCGGAGTTCATGCCGAGAGAATTGGACTACCTTTCAACACCCACTGTCGCAGCTGCAATGACCCAAATGAAAAAGAAACACTAACACACTTTCTGTGCACCTGCCCGGCCCTGGCCAGGTCCAGACTAACAACGCTTGGCAGGCCCTTCCTCAGCAACCTAGAGGAACTCTCAACAACAAAAATCAACAATCTCCTAACATTCATCAATCACACCGGATGGTTATAACCTAGCAGTGCGCTACCCAGTCAACCAACAGAAACACGAGGTTATGGTATCAAAACGGCTCACTAGAGCTACTTGGATCCTACTTGCATGTAGAATCACCATCTAAACCAACCAACCAACCAACACTAACACATACTTACTATTACCTATTTGTTGAATGTGTTAGTTGAACATTATTGTTGAATGTCAAATTTCCACGCCAATTAAATGTACGGACATATAAAAGGCAGCGAAATTTTAATATTTTAGGTCTCCAATCATACTTGTGAACTTGGCTGAATTGAACAAATTTTTCGGTTCAACAGCATACTAACCAACGAAAAAAAAATTTCGCTACCTTTGTCAAAAACGCAATGAATGCATTCCTTACGGAAGATTTCTTTTCGCTTCTACAGTATACTAAGCTTAGTGAGTAAATATTACATGAAAAACTGTGAACACTCTGAATTTATGTAATGAAGAAACACAAAAATTTTTGTGTGGAGAAGAAGCACTTGTTGTTCTGGTTGACTGATTCATATTTTTATTGCTGCAGTTTTAATGTGTAGTCTACCCTATAAAAGGCTAGACTACACATTAATAAATTATATTAATGCAACAAAAAATTTGTTAAATAACAAATTCAACACTTAAACATACTTACTGCTTATTTTTTATTGCTGAATGGCAAATTTCCGCGCCAATTAAATGTACGGGCATATAATCAACAGCGAAATTTTGATATTTCAACTCTCCACTCACGAATGGAAATTTGGCAACATAGCAATAATTTTAGCTTCTACAGCGTACTAGCTGGCGAAAAAAATTTCGCTGCCTGTTCGTTAACAAAAATCTCAATGTATATTTTATGGAAATTTTTTTTTCAGTCCTACAGCATACTAAGCTTAAATTGATAATGATAGTGATTTTTATATGAAAAACCAAATTGACAACATATTTGTTTAATTTATTCGAATTTAATTTAAAAAAAAACAAGTGACTCAACAAATTTTCTGAAAAAGCTTTGGACTAAAAGTTCGCAGTTTTTTTGTAAATTGTAAACATTTTTAGCTAATGCAATCAATTTTAAATTTTTGGAACACTTCACTCAGTATTGATCTTATCACAATATTTTGTATTTATTCTTTTTAATTTTATTTTTTTTTTGCACATAATTTTTTGCTCATATATTTTTTACGAATACGAACATTTATGATTAGTAAAAAAGCTCAAGTTATTTTTTCCTTTCTGTCTTAGAATCATTTTCTTTAATTTGTGACTGTTATGCAAAAATTATTTATTTGGTGTAAATGGGCCATGAAGTATTTAACTAGGAATTTATTCGGTTTGTTACAGTTCTGTTACTCGGCCATAAAAAGGGTTAACTCATCAATTCTGTATTTATGGTAAATAATAGTATCTGTGTTAAGTTCACATAAGAAAATAAGCGAATCTTCAACGTCATAATAACCACAAAAAGAACACCACAAATGTTTTGCAAATGTCAGTCTTCTTATTAATTGTTTGTAATTATGTATTTAAAAGTCGACTGAGTGAAAATGTTTCACCAAGTATTTAACTTATTGAGGCTATCACGAATTATTGTTCAATCAACATTCTTCAGTATTGATTTTACTTTTAATTCAAGCTTACTTGCGCAACAACAACAAATACAATAGAGGTAGCGACAACAATAACAAGCATAACTAATAAAAACCAAACATTAGCAACAAATATTGCAGTATGTTTCTTTATTACAACAATGTTTGCGAATAAAGCCAAGAAATTACCACGCAGCATTGAGTTGCAACGAATTGCAATTGCTGAAAGGCAATAAAGCACAACAACAATAACATTAAAAGCAACAACATCTACATCTATTGCTATTATTACGACTTGCTCCATTTTCTGTTGCAATGGTTAAATTTGCTGCTGCTTCTCCATAGCAGCAGCAACTAGTAGCAGCAGAAGCTGCAGTAGAATCACCAACAACAACAACAACAACAACACCACCAACAACAACTAGAATGATTATAAAAATTCTTGAAAGCATGGAATATTGCTGCACATAATCCATTGGGAAATTATGAAAAAAGGAATTTTTCCACATGCATGTGTTTTGCCAACGTTTAATAATAATATGAGCACCGTTGTGTGTACATGTGTGTGTTCTATTTGTGTGCGTGTATGTGAATCGGTGTGTGTATCAGTGCTTGAGCATTTTAGTTAAGCGCACATGCGATAGAGAATGCGTTTGTGTGCTTTTGTGACTGCTTTCATGCATTTGGCTTATTATTGCTTAATGGCTTCTGTTATCATTTTCAAGGATAACGCTGATGATTTTTATTGGTAGTTATTATATAGCAAGGATTACTTAAGGCACGTTGACCTTAATGAAAATTAAGATATGTCAAAAATGTACGTAACTTATAGTGAACAATAAGAGGAATTTAAAAGTTTTCAATTCAATAAAAAATGCAATTAATGAATAAACATAATAGGGTAATTCACGATCTTTTTGCATCGTTGCAAATGTAAAACTGGAAGCTTTACAGAAACAAAAAGCATTGAAATGCATTTGCAACATTAATGCATTTGCTATAACAAAAGTCTGTTGCTTATGCAAATTTAATAATATTGCATGGCGCTATTGTAAATAATTGTGACAATTTTGCATTAAACATCACTACGGATACTTTTTGAACACCGCTGATTGAGCCGCTACAACTAGTATATACATATATTATCTGCATAAATATGCATACTAGGGTGGAGCGGAAAAAAGTACCCTTGTATCGAACTGGCTCAGGGGGGGGATCGATATGGTATCATACATTAACGTTACAAAAAATTGAAAGAATAAGACTCCGGTTCCTTTCATCTTCTTGCTCCGGTTTTGAGCCAAAAACAGGAAATTTTTTGAAACGATTTTTTTAAAAACTTCTAATGTATGGACTTGATAAATATTGAAACGATGATTATTATTATAAGCTTTCATCACTTATCTCAGCATTTTTTTATCTCAAGATATGTAGAGTGGAATAAACAAAATATGCATTTTTAGGCATATTTGAGTATTTATTAGAAAAGAATGGATAATGGTAAATCCTTCAATTAGCCTTGAATGATAAAGTAAGGCCTTATCGATAGCATTACATTGTTCAAATAAAGGGTGTTTTTTAGCTGAATGAGAAGTTTCGATGTTTGTTGTCAATGGTTTGACAGTTGAGAATGCCAAACTGTGTTGGCATTTCTGTTTAGTAAGGTTTGGCAATTTGTTACGAATCGAACAACGTGGAAATTTACTTTGAAAAAAATAAATCTGTTCGCGAAGTTCGTAGGGAACTTCGCAAATTTTAGGATCAACATTATCGGCCTAGTGTCAAGCAATTGGCTTCGTCAATAAACAAAAATGCCGTATATGGATCGAAGCCAATCCTTAAGCTATAAACGAATCACCATTACATCTATTTAAGTTGACTTATGCTGTTGGCACGCTGACGGCATCATCGGCAACATTTCGTTCCAACAAAACGGCGCAATTTGCCTTACAGCGTGTTTAGACATCAATTTATTGCAAAATCAATTTAGTGACATTATTTCCAGAAGTAGTCTTGTTAACTGAACCCCTCGTCAGTGCGACTTAACGCCTCTCGATTACTTTTTATAGGGCTATATTATGTCATTGGCTTATTCAAGCCACTATTGAAGCCACCAGATTTATTGGAGAAATTAGTGAAAATTTGGACTGATCGAATGGACTATGTAACTCATAGCCGCGGCGGACATTTTTGTTACGAGCGTCATTCCACTGAAACTAACGGATGATTTTGGGACGCCTTTGTGGATAAATCAAATCCCCCAATCAGTAAGATTTTGCAGACCCCTAAAGCTTGAATACGCTAAAGAAAATTACATTCGGACATTGAATACGCTAAAGAAACCAAAGATCTTATTCTGGCAAAAAAGGCGGATTTAGAATCACAAATTCAAAACTTAACAGCTTTTAATTACAATTTCTCAATTGACAGAAAAATCACTGTCACTTTTGATCTCCATTTGACATTGATTGACGGCAAGGTGTTAAATATATTAACGGGAACCAAATCTTGTCAAGTATGTCCTATCTGTGGAGCCAGCCCAAAGGATTTTATGAAAACTACAGACATATCAAACTTTAAAGCTAAGTCTGGAAATCTTCAACACGGCATCAGTCCCCTACATGCATGGATAAGATTTTTTGAGTTCGTACTTAAAATCTCGTATAAACTACTCTTAAAAAAAGGGACAAGTAAGGGATAAAGAAGGAAAAGACATGATAACATCCCGTAAACAAGAAATACAAAAATTATTTTGGAGTGAAATGGGATTACATGTAGATAAGCCAAAACAAAACGAAAGTGGAAATACAAATGACGGAAATACCGCAAGAAGGGCATTTAAAAACACAAGGCAACTTTCAGTAATATTAGAACTAGATTATGATATTTTACAACGGTTTTATATTATTTTAATAACTATATCCTGTGAATTCCCAGTAAATACTACTAAATTCAGCCAATTATACCAAGAAACTGCGTCGAATTATATGGAAAAGTATTCATGGTACCCAATGTCAGCAACTGTCCACAAAGTTTTAGTTCACAGTTCACAGATAATAGCATCATCGGTATTACCTATCGGTTGCTTTGGAGAAAACGCATCTGAAGCGCGAAATAAACTTTATAAGTGCGATAGACAATCATAGACGAGACGAAATTCTCGTATCAACAATTAATCGGATGTGTTCCACCGATCAATGGATTCATCGGACCCTTTTCTTTCAAGCCTTAATATAAAAAAAAAAATAATTAGCTCAAAATAAAAAAAACCTCGTTACCAAAGGAAGTTATTGAACTTTAAGAAGCACCAAATGTAGAATATAATAACCAGGAACAGTTTTTAGACAGCGATGATAGCAACTCGGATACTGATCATGAAGACAACTTTTGCTTGGATTTGGAAATAGAAAAAGAAGATTAATTTAATAGTATTAATTTAATACCTTTAAGAAATCAGTATTTAAGTTTGTTTAAATCGAAACATCAAATAATAAAATAAAATTTACTCCTCTGCAATGTGTCTTTATATAGGCGGTATAGGTGGGCGTGGTCGGATTGACTTGAAATTGTTCTCACTTACTGCAAGTGGCAATATAATCAATTCCACCAAGCTCTCTAGCTTTATTATTAGACTTTATGCCAAAAAAAATTGAATCTGGCCCTATGTGCAATGAAACAAATTCATACAACTTTGTTTAAAAAATCAAAGTGTAAAATTATATTTTTTTAATGACAAGAAAATAAACTGTGATTATTATATATGTTATAGTTTTTGTTTATTCCTCGTTGCATTCTTAATTTGCAAAAATGTTTAAGTTGCCGTCAACATCGATCATGTGTATGATCGTGAGAAAATTCACTGTGGGAAGGTCATGACAACTCGTCAGCATGGATTTGTTACTGGCAGATCCACTGTGTCTAATCTCCTCGATTTAACACTGTTTTGCTTAAATTCATTTTATTAAGGTAACCATTAGCTCGTTCCTGTAACTCGTAGCGATCGTACCCAGTAGCGGATGGAATATATTCCGAATATATGAAGCATCAATTACCTTGTAATGACCACTACTTCCGACTATATTACCTTACTATGCATAAAAGGCCTTACATTTAACACTGAATGAGACAGGAGGTAAGTGATCGCCTCCCTTCAGCATTACCTTGAAGTTATGGAGTAACATACTACTTGTATTAAGTTATAAAAATCACTGCATTACTTTTCCTTGTATGCTACATTACAGGTAATGAGGTATGAGTTAATTACTTCTTCTATATGCAGACGCATTACTTTTTGAAAAAAGTAATGCTTCCTTACCTGGTAATTTATTCTGTATTAGTTCTATGGTAGCCACTGGCAAATCCGCTGCTGGGTAGTTACCGACTCATATTACTGATTTGACGTCACTCTGTTGTCACTCTCACATGCTATGTTTCTGTACGTAACTGAATCGATTTCTGTTTGATTCGTTCGATCCAAATCAATAAGCTATCGCATGTTCCAATTTCATTTCAATGGAACCTTTTAAAGAAGTGTTTCTGTAAGTAAAGTGAATCGATAACAATGTGTCTCTTTTCTCACTGGCCTTGCAGCAAGTGAGAATTCTACCGATTTATCAAATGTCAGTAATGTTGTGTATTATTAAGTTATAAATACTCGAAATATACATTTAAAAATAGTTACTTTAATATAAGTCGAATTTTTTTCTGATTGAAATATTTTGTTATTCTTAAAAAAGTTTTAGTTTTAAAGGTAATTGTAGCAAGGGACTTGGTAAGACAGCGAAAGCGTCAGTACCAGTTTACTTGCGTAATAGTTTTTTAAAAATAAGGATCGTACGATTTCTTCGTATATCTTTCGATAAAGAAAAAAATATCTTTCCTTTTCAATATTTTCTATCGTAATGAAAATTTTATTTTATTATTTTGAAATATCTCAAATAATTTTCATTGAAGTACAAATTATATTTTAAAAGTATTTTAAAGTAAAGTAAAGTATTTAAATATTTAAATAATATGACAAAGAGTGAAACTATATAAAGACAGTAATTGGAATCGTTACATAATACAATTTATAAATATCAAAGACTACTTACCAAAGAACTGCACACGCCTACTTGAAACTCTATTTCAAGTACTTGCTTAAAATACAAGTTGAAGCTAGCTTGAGCTTGATAATTTTGAATCAAGTATAGCTTGTAATTACCCACTACAGCTTGCGACTTGCAAGTATGCTAGCTTACAAGCGAACCGCACGAAGTTTCAAGCAAAGGAAAGCTTGATGCTTTCGGCAAAAAGCTTAAAATTGAAGGCAAGTATACAATTAAAGCAAGTATCCAAAAAATTCAATGAGCTTGTTTAGAGAGAGCTTAAGTGTAATAGGACTTTTAATGATTCTGTGGACTCAGTGGTTGCAAGTTTTAGGGGTAACTTATTTCGAAGATGATGTCAAACTTTAAAATTTTAGATGGCGGATAAAGTTGCCAACTAGATTTTTTTTATTTTTGCGAATTCTTGTAATTTTTAAATTCTGACAACGGATTTGATTTCGAATATAATGTCATAGTTTTAAAATTTAAGATGGAGGTTAGGGTTGCCACATAAATTTTTATCACAGTATTGCCACCTAATAATATGTATTTTTAAGAGTTTTAAACATAATTTATCAGTGTTAAGGGATGGCTGATTTCGAATCTCAAGTCAGAATTTTAAAATTCAAGACGGTGTATAGGGTTGCCACCTTATTTTTTTAGTTTTATGAATTCGGGGCTGGCAAAAAAATGGTACACCAAAAATGGGTCGCTAAATCCGAATCCATTGTCAGAATTTCCAAATTATAAAATTTTGAAATAATAGGGTTGCCACCTAATAATATGTCTTTTCAAGAGTTTTAAAGTCATTTATCAGTGCTAAGGGCTCGCTGATTTCGAATCTAAAGTCAGATTTTTAAAATCCAAGATTGTTGATAGGGTTGCCACCTTGATTTTTTGTAGTTTTATGAATTCGGGGCTGGCAAAAAAATGGGTCGCTGAATCCGAATCCGTTGTCAAATTTGCAAAATATAAAATTTTGAAATAGGGTTGCCACTTAATATTATGGCAATAACAACAGAAAAAAAGTTACACGAACTCCGCATAATAAATGTAAAGAACAACGAAACACACCATCGTCAGTCGCATAGAGTCGAAACCAAAGTTGAAAAGTAGAAAACTTGACTTTTTCCACCAACTCATGTGGGGTAGAAACAAAATAGAATCACGTCAGACATATGATTCGTTTTTCAGAAGCCAGTCGTGAATTGTAAGGAAGAAAATAAATCAAGTTCCTGCAGATCAACTCAGCGCTTGATATTTTTTCAAGTAGCTTGATTTTCAATTTACTTGTTGCAGATCTCTGCTACTTACATAAAAGTTAAAAATTTAAGCAAAACACGTTTGAGCTACGAAAAAGTTACCGGTTGCATATATTTGCTAAGTTTTTGCAGCACAGCACTATGTGCAAAATTACTTACTTACTTACTTACTTACTTACTTACTTACTTACTTACTTACTTACTTACACATCATTATAACATAATTAATTTTCTTAAACTGCAAATATTCACTTTTTATTAACAAGACAAGCACCTATTTGTTATAAAGTAAGAAAAAAAATATATAATACTAAAATAATACATTCGAGTAAACAGCTGCTTGTCATTTGACTCAATTTCGCAAATTTTCTTCTCGATTTGTGTTCTTTTTCATCACGGTCCGAGTTGTTACCGATTTAAACGTTCAGAAACATTAGTTGTCACGAAATCAGTAACTAGGGATCGATAACGGCTGACGTCGCACAAATCGTTAACTTGCCGATTTTGTTAAAGGAACGAGCTACAGGTCGACTATATTTACACTGATTTTAGTAAAGCATTTGATAAACTGCCACACAACTTAATTCTATTTAAACTAAAGTTAATGGGTTTTCCTCAATTCTTTGTTAGCTGGATTCAATCGTATCTGACAAAGCGATCTTATCAAATACGATTTCGAGGCGTACTTTCTGCTGAATTTATGCTGAATCAGGTGTTCCTCAAGGTAGCCACCTTGGTCCACTTCTGTTTATTTTAGCCATTAATGATGTAACCCACATCATCAAACACTCTCATCTACTTATCTATGCAGATGATATGAAAATGTACAGAACAGTAGATGCTAAAGACAATTCAGATCTACTCCAGTCAGATTGGAAATCCTTTAAAGTTTGGTGTTCTAAAAATAATATGTTTCTAAGTCCAGATAAACGCCAAATTATGACCTTTTCGCGAAAAAGGAATAATTTCATTTTTGATTATAAGATAAAAGATACTGCTTTAAGTCGTGTAGATGCTGTCAAAGATCTTGATATATGCATGGATTCTTAGATTCTTAGAGTATGCAAGTCAAGTTTGGTCCCCAAGTTACAATGTACATGTTGAACATATAGAGAGAATCCAAAAACGTTTTGTTCGGTTTGCTCTAAGGGGCTTAAGTGGAACTGACACTTTAAACCTTCCTCCTTATTAGGATTGTTTAAAAATATTAAAAATGCAATCTTTGAATGAGAGAAGGAAGTCTGCAGATATTGTCTATTTACACCAACTCATAACTGGTGTATTCGATTCACCAGAACTCCTAACTCTTATAAATTTTAGCGCTAACCGTAGAAGCAGTAAAAATGCTAATAATTTAATTTACTTACCCTTTATAGAACGAATTATATGGCTACTGCTCCTTTACATCGCATGAGTACCTTTGTTAACAACTGTAGCTTTTTTGATGTTAACTTATCGAAAGGTCAACTCAAAAGTATATTGAGAACTAATGTATGATTAGATCTATGTAAACGCATGGTTAGTTGTTATGTCTTGTGTTGTCCCTGAGCCCAACCCATATTATGGTAGGTAAAATATCTCATTGAGATATTTAAATGTTATTTGGACTGGTTCTTAAGATGATCTATTGAGGAGAAAGTGCGTAAAAGCTGTAGTAGCTGAACTCTATTGTTATTGCATGTTGGACATCTAGTTTAAACTCTTATATTGTGCAGTTATGTGTTCTTTAGTTAACAAAATATTTTTTTATAAATATTTAATTTGTATAAACTTAAGCCACATCTCTTTCACTGTGGTTAAAAAAAGGTACGTATATACATAACAAATATTTCAAATTGGTTTGTAATGTATTTTTGTTTTAACGCACAATTTTATATTAAATTGTTCTAAAAATACACATGTTTAATTATTGCAACTTAATTGAGTGCTTTTAACTACTGTCCAATGCTTTATGAATACTCACGCACTCAGATACTATTTTGTTTGTGTTTTGAATCAGCGATGACCAGCGCCTTACTCTTTCCACTCTTTTACAACAACTTCAATATTTTCATGATTGGTGTAATTCGCCGAATTCAGTTTGCAATTTCAGCCTCGCTCATGGTGTAAGAAATAGAGGTGTAGTGAGTTTGACACTTCTCCCTCAAAATGATAAAAATATGTTTTCCGCTTTTGTCAAAAACAGCTGATGGTGAGTTGCCATGCAAACAAATATTTTTAAATTCGTGTCTTTCTGCAAGTTTATAAGATTTTTAGAGAGATTAAAGTGAGAATATGTTCTTCGATGTGTTCTTGAAGCAGACGATGTAAATGCAAGACAATTTGCATGCTAGCCAAAGCTTCATGTCTTTGCGCACGTTTCTGATAAAATGGCCAAAACATTCAATGACGAACTTGGCAAATCGTTGGAGACAACTGTAATAACTTTTTCTCAACACAACACGGCACAATTAATTGCGTTAAATATTTATTTATACTTAATTCGCACAATAAACTATAAAAACTATAGCACATCATCTGGCAACTCAAACAACTAACACATTGTTTTTGTTCTGGCGAACCATCGATAGCTGCTCTGCGTTTGCATGTTGTTGTTTTTGTTCTTTGGTACCATCGATCGCCGCTGTTTTACACTGTTTTTGGAATTTGCATTGTTGACGTTAACAGCATGCGTCGTATTCTTAATATTTTTCGTTTTGCGAATACACATTGGGAAAAAGTTACTGAATATTTGCAGGTTGGTACTTTCTTATATTCATCAGAATAAATTATTTTTATAGGGGTTTTATACCCTTGAAAATAACAAGAACAGAATTTGCAGAAAACTGGGAGTTTGCTTATTTTTTCATAAATAATAACAGATTAAAAATATTTTAACCTTAATAATATAACAGTTTAGGTAGTAATGAAACTGTAAGATAATAAAATATATAAAAATTAAGTTCAAAGCAAATAAAAATTATTATAAGTTTAAAACATGAAAAAAATTTATAACAAAAACTTCACAAAAGAAACATAAAAAAAAGTAAAAAAAAATAAAAAACAAAAAAAAATAACAAAAACCTAAAAAAAAGATGTCTGAAAACAGTTACCTTCACGCGGTTAAAGCTGGGTAAATCAGAATGTATTCTGACTAGCAAAAACTAAAACATTTGGAATTACTTGATTTATTGCTTTACAGTGTACATATACATAAGTTCTCTGTTGCGGACTCTGCCAGCACTCGTGTTATTGGTTATTTTTTATTGCATCCAGATTTAAAAATAGTTTGATGTTGTAGTTTTTTGTTGTTTTTGCACTCTTCAAATAATTTTCGGGAGTATCGCTGTTTTAAGTGATCAGTTGCTGGGTGCTCGAAGTCACTCGCAACGCTGATGCCGAGGGCACTTGTTGTGCATTTATAATTCTGATAAGGGAATATTTTCTTTGCAATAGTTATTTCCTACCTTAAGTTGAATTTATAATTTTTGGTATAAAGTTATTGGTGTGAGTCTTCGCTAAGTTAGCCTTTGGCTTTATGAATTTATCTTTCTGCAATTCGCTACGGATTGACAACCCAGTGGGCAAAAGCAGGGATTCTAAGTGCTTCTAGCAGGCCATATGGATTTTTTAGCCCTTCCGTACTCATATCCAAGCCCATTTACTTTTTTATATGAAACGAGAAAATTTTCTAGGCCTTACTCTCGCGCGATTCTAAAGAAGTCTGCTAAAAGCCCTTTTTGAGAATGCACGTTAGAAAGAAAAGCAATATAAATATCAACTTTAACTAAAAAGCTACCGACAATTTCCAGATTTGAACCAACGTCTTCTCATGTTACGTTCCGACATCTTATCAACTCGTCCACCGCAGTTGTAAACAAACTTTAGGTTGTTTCGGATCATTACAAATGAAAGTAAGCTTTCGGGAGAGTCGGTTCAAGACCCAGGTCGGACCAAAAAATTTTTTTTATGTATTTTTAAAATCTTAATTTTTTTGCAAAGTTTTCTGTTTATTTAAAAAAAATTTTTGAAAATTTTTGTTAAAATTTCTTAATACAAAACTAATAGAAAAGACTTCGAATTTTTCCATTTAAAAGTTTTCATATAATATGATATGTAATGTGTTAGATTTTAGAGACCTGGGTTCGAGTCCCAACACGGACAAAAAAAATTTTTTTGTATTTTTTTTTAAATTTAGATTTTTTTAAATTGATCAGATCAAGTAAAATTTTTTCACCATTACTTTACAATTTTTTCATATAAAATAATATGAAAAGACTCGAAAGGTAGGCCTTAAAGTAGCACTCATCATACAGCGATCATGGAAGGTATATTGACGCGAATAAAAGCACTACTAGCATGCCTTCTTTTGCGTAACACTAGCTAAAATGCCCACTGGGAATGTTTGTGTTTTTTTTTTATGCGATCAAAGTCCAGTGTTTGTGTTTCTGTTGAAATTTATATGCTTGAAATTATAAAATTATGAGTGTTGTCATCTATTCAACACAACGTTTACCCGATATCTCCCGAATCGGATTTTAGACGGTGTTTTTCACCCCGTAAATTTTTCACTTTTAACTGATATACTTAATTGCTAAAAAATACATGCCACAAAAACATTCATGCCCGGTTTCACCAAGCTACAAGCGTGTTAGCTAAAAGAGCGTTAATTTTATTCCGAGCTTTAGATCAAGTAAGTTTTTAAGAAGGCAACAACAACAACTTTGTATAAAGTCAATCACTTAGCTGACTAGACAGTCTGTTTCGAAAATCGCTACATTTCCTCTTCAGTAGTCTTTGAGTGATTAAGCTGTGATCAACTTTACTGCTTAAAGTTGCATATGATTTCACGCATTTGAAATTCATTCATTTGAATTATATAGAACAAATGGAACGTTCAAATTGGCTACTTAATCATATGACATTTTCAAAGCAGTAAGCTATTTATAGATCA
Source organism: Dichetophora obliterata (assembly GCA_963920525.1). Taxonomy (NCBI): domain Eukaryota; kingdom Metazoa; phylum Arthropoda; class Insecta; order Diptera; family Sciomyzidae; genus Dichetophora; species Dichetophora obliterata. Next base: position 90,122,771 of record OY986435.1, read on the forward strand.
CCGCCATCAACTCTACCAAGGTTGCCATCTGTTCTAGTTGCTTCTTATTTGTTTCAATATTCATTGGTGTTCGACAATTTGTCAAAATGAACCATAAAATTGAAACGAGTTTTTGCTTCGCTAGAAGCTAGTGTTTTTAACTAAAAGGTGGCTTTTTTCACAACCAAATGTTCAATTACTCATGACTTTGATGACTTTGACCGAAATCGATCAATTAGATTATTTAACCCTTTCGCCCCGGATGGTACATATGTGTACCACTTGAAGTTTAAACATCTGTAAAAGTTTTAAATCAATGTTTCTGGGTTATGATGTGTACGTTTATCATATTTCATGGTTTTCTGTATGCATTCCAAAAAGTTCCGTTATGTTTTTCCCCTGTTTGTGTTTACAAATCTGTTTTTAGTGAGTTGGGACGCAGCCAAAGTGAAGTACGTGGGTAGTTTTTGCAAAGTTTTTATATGATATAGAGTGATAAAAGTTCTGAAAATATTGAGAATAAAAGAGATTGAAGTTCTTATTACTTTCTACAATTGTGCAAGGTAAGTAATATGTAAAAAAAATGTGTTTTGTGCTTATTTTTGTATGTGGTACATATATGTACCGTTCGTCCGGTATGGTGGTACACATATGTACCAGTGGTCCATGTGATTCCACGTTTTGAAGAAAACTTGTTATTTTCCTAGCAAATGAATCCTGAAGATATTCGTAAAATTTTGGAAGATGAAGCTGATAGTGCTAGCGACTTTGACGATTTTTCTATAGGAAGTTCTGAAGAGTTTGTACCAAGTCGTGTCTCTAGCTCCAGCGACAACGAAGATTCAGCAGACGACATAGAGGAAGAAGTGAATGAGGCTGCCGGGGAAGTACTTGTCTGTAATGAGCCAGCTAGCAATAACTTCGTTTGGAGTACTCTTGACGAGGGTTTCTTTCCTAAAACAACTGTTGAAAATCGTCGAGACTGCACAATAGCAGACCACATACCTCGCCATGCGTCTATAATTGAAATTTTCAGTAAACTATTACCAAGTTCAGTTTATATGTACATAGCCCAATGTACGAATGAACGTATCAAAATTTACGAAAACGAACAACCGATAAATAAGAAGGTAAAAATAACTGAAACCAATGCTGGTGAAATTAAACAATTGTTGGGTGCATGTTTGTGATGTGCTACAATCGAGTTCCATCTCTAAAAGATTATTGGTCGTGCCATAAGTCACTTGGAAATCAGTCTGTGAAGGAAGCAATCACACGAGATCGATTCACTTTCATTACGTCGAAAATGTATTTTGCTCAGCCACAAAAGCCACAGAATAGTAGCAAAACTTACTATGTTGATGATTTAGTTGAATGTTTGAAGAACACATTTCGGAAATGCAGACAGGATAGTGTGTACTAAAGCATTGATGAATCAATGACAAAGTTCAAGGGTCGTTCCACATTGAAGCAATATATGCCTCTCAAGCCTGTCAAACGTGGCATCAAAATGTGGCTTCGATGCGATGCTCTTTCCAGCTACACATACGACTTCAACATATACCATGGAAAAGAAATAGAACAATCTTCTGGAACGCTGGGAGAGCGAGTTGTGACAAAATTAGCCAGTTCAATCGCAGAAAAAGATGTCGTGTTATGCTTCGATCGCTTTTTTACATCTGTGCATTTATTGGACACTATTTCTTTCCCAGCCGTTGGCACCGTTATGGCAAACAGAAAAAATATGCCTAAATTTTCTGGTAACAAACTGACAAGAGGCGAATCCGAGTTCAAGTGCACCTCATCTGGACTTCTATGTGCAAAATGGCAAGACACCAAAGAAGTCTTGGTACTAAGTAATTGCCACGAAGCAACAGTTACGACTGTCACAAAAACTTTGAAAACAGGCGAAAAAATTCAAGTCTCGTGTCCTAGTCAAATAAAATTTTATCGCGAGGTCATGGGAGGCATCGACTTGGATGATCAAATGTCTGGACTTTACGAATACGATCGCAAATCGGATAAGTGGTGGAAGAAAACTTTTTACCGATTGATAATGATGGCAGCCGTGAACGCATGGATTATTTATAACGACCTCAACCGAAACAAGATGCCATTTAAATCCTTTTTAGTTTCCTTAGCTGAGCCATTGATAAAGGAAGGCTTACAAACCACAGCCGTTCGTCGATCAATGAAACCAGGCCGCGCCCCACAAACTGCTAATCGCAAGGCACTTCATCTTCCTGTTGAAGAATCAACCCGACGTCGTTGTGCCAACTGCAGCGCTAAAAAAAACAGACACGCACAAAAACAATCTGCAAGGAGTGCCAAGTGCCACTTTGCAAAATGTGCTTTGCACCATATCATATGTAAAAATATTTGTTCATTATAACATTCATTTTGTTTTACAATAAAATAAAAAATAAATAAAATATGATTTACAATTTCTATATTGCTTGTTTGACTGAAGAGTATAGCTTGTTTTACTGGACGGTTGGTACGTATGTGTACCACCAAACATCCCGAGTGGTACAATGGTTTACCACCACCCCCCGAGCCACCCTATTATGGTTTTTCAGATTTTCCTTCACCGATCATTTATATATTACAATACTTAAATAATCTAATTCTATCAAAAAATTTAATTCAGCATTGCTATTCGAAAGCCGGGTCGAAAGGGTTAATTAACTTGACATTAATTAAACTTATTTGGCCGTGCTCCGCCATAGAAAATTAGTTAATTAATTCTGATCTATTAAATTATTACATGAATGCAATTGTGAGCTTTAGATCAAGTAAGATTTTAAGAAGGCAATAACAACAACAACAGATAGCAACCTTGGTAGAGTTGATAGCTGTGATCTATAAATAGCTTACTGCTTTAAATGTCATGTGATTAAGTAGCCAATTTGAAAGTAAGGTTCTGAAGAACTTGTTTAAAAATGTGTGAAATCATATACGACTTTAACAGTGAGTTGATTACAGCTTAATCACTCGAAGACAACTGAAGAGGAAATCTAGCAATTTAATAAACAGACTGTCTAGTCAGCTAAGTGATTAATTCTATACAGAGTTAATGTTCTTGTTGTTGCCTTCTTAAAAACTTACTTGATCTTAAACTCAAAATTAAATTCATTTTGAATAATTTAATAGATAATAAAATTAATTTACTAAAAGAGCGTTAAATGTGGATGAAACCGGGCATCAGTATACCAACACATATACCACACATTAGCTATGAAATACTGGCGTATTTAAATTCTCAATATTGGTTTTTCGATACGCTGGGACCTTTTATTTTAGGTGGTATGATAAAAAATGCATGAGCCAAAAATTTAAGGGGATGGGAAGGGGGTAAATGGCGTCTCATTAAGGTCAAAGTTAAAGAAATTGTAAGGTTTTCAAACAAATAAGCGCTTAGCTGTTCAGGAGTCGCCCATAGATTGGTGGTTTATGTGACCGCCCCTCATTAATTTTACATCCATAACATTTTTTCCGAACAAAATATCCCCCTTTCTCCACCCCTTTGGGAGGTTAGAAAAAAAGTTACGTTGTTATGAAAACTACTCCCAACGCTACCAGGATGCCCCAGGATTCAAGTGTATGCCCAACCCCCATTAATTTATTCTCCCTAACAATTCTCTTGAATATACTAACCTCCTGTCTTAACCCCTAAAGGGGTCCCCCATACAAAATACATGCTTTCCACCGCTTCCAGTGTTTCGTAAAAGAGTTCATTTAAGAGTTCTTTATGATTGCCTAAGTTTTTGTTGTTGTGGCATTACTGGTTCTCCAGATATTGCTTAAAATGTGATCCATTTTTATTTGAGGTGCCACTCCCTTTTGTCCAGTCACTCCTACTTTTGACACATTTCCTTTAAATGATGCACTTGATGACTGCCTAAGTTTCTGTTGTCATGGATTTACTGGCTTTTAGATATTGCGAAAAATAAGATCCATTTATTTGGGAGGTGCCACGCCCACTTGTCTAAATAATTAAAACCCTTTTTTTGTACTTTTCTGTGCCTTACGCACTAAAAACGTCAACAAAATAAATTATTCCTTCTAGTTTGTACCAATCATTCCATTGTGCAGTGCTCTGTATGGCTCGCACAAGACATGTAGTGCAGATTGAAAACATTTCATATCAGACTTGTTTGTGGAGAATACATCGTTTTTCTTTTTTTTTTTTTTTTTGTAATATTTCTAAATTTGTATAAACATTTAATATTTTTTTAAAAAATTTTTATGTGGTCCAGAACGTTTTTTTTTAATTTTTTATAAAAAACTTATTAATTTTAGAGAAAAAAATTTTTAAAAAAAAAATATTTTTGTAATTTAACGTGTATTAAGAGTACTTGACCCAAAAATCAAGAAATTTTTACAAGCCTTTACTTAGCAAAATTAATTTTACTTAAACAGTGGCCTTAAACTAAACTCTTTGTAACTCATTGAAAAAGAAACTTAAAAAAAAATTGCAATTAATTTTTTTTTTCATATGCGCTTCATAATATCCATAAAAGATATAAAAATTACGACTTATTGTTTTAGGTTTCTAGTTTCACGAATTTTTACTCATTAAAATAACCAACCTTTTTAGAGAAATTAGAAATAAACTAGATTTGTTAAGAAAATAAAAACTTTATATTGCTTTTTTTGTTTAACTACATATCCTCAACAATCTTATCAGGCATACTATTCAAAGCTTATCAAAACGTCCCACTCATCCTGAGACTTTTTTCTACTAAGCCACTAAACAAGCATCAACTAAATTGTTCAAATCACATGAGACGCGATACTGTCAAGCGCCAAAAAACTCGAGACCAGGCGTCTATTTTAGCTGGTTCTCTATAAACACCATAACCACGCCTCCCTCAAGCCACTAGTATTCTTTACAGCAAAACAAAGTTTTATATATTTCGTATTTGAGATTAGTTTGTTTATTTTTTCTTGTTCCATTCATAGTTAGTACGATTGTGAGTTACTAGCATTTTTGTTTTTTATTTTACTTCTATCTAGTTTCAATTTATTTTTTCCCGCTGTTCTTGAGCAATTGCCTTGCATGGATTTGATACACAATTATGTGTCAGTGGGCAACTCTGTGACTTACTTCATGACATCTCCAAGTCATCCAGGGATGATGTTGATGATGATGATATTGTTTTTGTTGTATTGCACTTGTAGTTGCGAGACCGACATGACGCGGTGCTGCGCTGTTGATGACGTATGACAAAAGTCAAATAGTTTTTTAAGCTGATTGACTTGACAAGTGAATAGTTCGAATGGATAGATTGTTAGTTGATGGCTGGATAGTAGGTTGCATGCACTCAACGATTGCTTCTCATTCATCCATTCAGCGGAAATGTGAGCTTGAGTTTATATAAGTTTTTTCTTTTATTTTTTTTTATGTTTTATTCAGTTTCTTTTTATGTTGTTTTTTTATATTGTTTTTTTCAATATAGTTGTTGAAAGACAAGCAGCAGTAAAATTGAATCGTTCGATGAAACGATATGAATTGAGTTCTATTGAAATAAGTTTGTGTTCCAATGAGATGAAATGCTGGGATGTCATGAAGTTGCTCTGATGACTAGCTTAACGTTGTTACGTTATAGTGGAAAAAGGCTGGTTGTGTCATAATTTTTTTTTTGATGTAGTTTAATGGCTTTAAATTATTATAATAACATTAGGTATTTTTTTTTTTTGTAAGCGAGTTGTAAAAAACGACCGCTTATTTAAGCGAGTGTGAAGCGACTTTTCATACAATAAAAGTTCGTTTTTAACAACTCACTTTGAAAAAAAAAACATAGCTTATAACTTATTTGCAATGTAGGAAATAGATGTTTAACCTAATCAATTGCTCAGTATATTAATATATGCATGATATCGTGAATGGCTAAATTATTCATTCATTCAATTTTACTTGATTATAAATCTTGTTTGTTAAACGAGTTACACTATAATTTCGTTTAAAACAGTCTGATTTTTTTGCCAGAACATTAAATAAAATGACGAAAGAAGGTCTGGATTAAAGTTTATACAAATATTTACCCTACCCTAAACATACACCTTGAAGATCAATAAATTGGAGCTGTTAATATTGATCAAATGACTGATAATATCGCACCAACTAAGGTCGCTGCCTCAGTTGACAGATTTCTCCCTTTGTTGAAGCAATACCCATCATAGAGGTAAATTCTGATTGTTCTCGCGTTTCTGGCACAAAAAAAAACTTACGCCGAAACTTATATTGCCTCAAATGTGGTCCCTGCACCTTCTCAAATTAATTCGGTTTCTACCGGAGCGATACCGTAACAAATATCGAACAGCAGTATTAAAGCTTGTGGTTATTCAGCCTTCAAAATCTACATTTCTTTCTCGTTTTGTCGCTGGTATATCCGATGAAGGCGTGCTATTCTATATAAACTCTAAGCTGAATCTTGTAAATAAAAATATCTCTCTTTACAAATTCAATTTTTCATACGAGCATGTTACGTCCTCTTTTAAAATATTTTTGCCTGGTGATCTTTTCAACAAAGTATTGGATCGAAAATTTTGGCCTGAAAATATGATGGTGCATGCATTTATTTCTACAACTCGGCCTACAACTTCCTTGGCTACTTTACCGGTTCTTAACAAGAAACAAAAAACTAGATTGTTGCTTTCAGTTCCTTATCCTTTACCAAAACATTCGTGGCACTAACACCAAACTTAATAACTTATTAATTTTGAGTCAGAACCTTCACTTTAATATAATTGCTTTCAGTGAGACGTGGCTTAAACCTAACACTCTAAATACTGAAATTCTGTTCAACAAATTTAACATATACCGCAAAGATAGAAACTCCTTTACTGGTATTTGCTCTAATGGCGGGGGTGTGTTTATTGCAGTCAAAGCGACGCACTTCTCTCCAGAGTTATTAATTCCAGAATCCTTGAACACTGAATTCTGTTGTGTTCATGTAAGGTTTGATTTCTTGAGCCTTTTTATCACACAGAAAAAATTACATAGGTACATCTAACCCAAAACGTGGGTTAGAATTGCACCAACTACAAAATGCAGTTAGAATTACCCACGGCCATAGCTGGGAAACTATTTTTAAAGTTACCTATAAAAGTTTTGTAGTTAGGTAACTATTTTGTAGTTAGATTTACTATTTAGATAGTTACGTAACATTTGATTACCAGTAAGTCAATAGTTAGGTATACAAATATAATATTTTACCCATGACGGGGTTTCGATGGTCTCCAAAATCAAAATTTAGGTAATTTGACCTTAATTTTTAATAATCATCCAAAATTGAACTACTAAAATAATAAATCTAATCCACAGCCATGGGTTAGCTTACTATTTTATAGTTTAATTTACCATTTTGCAGTTAGCTAAAAAAATGTATCAAAATAACATACCGAATTAAGACTAAGCCACCAATAATAAAAACTTGTTTATTTTAAAAAGAAATATTTTATTTTTATTGAAACAAATATAATTTTTGAATCTTGTAATTATGTCTTATATAAGGCAGTACATAACTTACAAATAATTATAAACAAAATAGAATATAATTTTGAAATTAAAAAATGGATTTCAAAAGTAAGATATCGTATTCAATACTTACGAAATCTATTTCAGATCCAAAGCATTCATGCTGTTGTTGCAGCCCTGGACTTTGCTGGAATTCCTCTGCTTTTGTGGAGGAAACGGTTTCGCAAGTTTGTGGTTTTTCGTATCCCTTAAATAAGAATTTGTAATTTTTATTTGATTAAGTAATAAATTAATTATTTCTACCTTTGCCTTTCTCCACTCAGTCAAGCTATATCGAAACTCAGCCTTTTCTCTAATTTTTCGATTTTTAAGAAAGAGTCTTATATCTATTTCTGTCAGAAATCGCAATCTTCTATATGTAATGTCACATTGCAAATAAAAAGGGGCAAACAAGACAAAGGGCGAAAAAATAATTTTTATTTGCTTAGAACTAAAACATTTTATTAGTTTTTGAAAATATTAAAAATTACACACCTAGATAGGTTAAGGAAATTGCTTAGGAAGGAAAACATTTTTAAAGTAGATAAATATATTTACAGAAAAATTTGATTACACAGAATATTATTTCATAACCCAAGTTAAAACTTTACTTTTTCTTAGATTTATTAGAGTTTTGAAGAAAATAAAATACTTCTCAATTTATACTTTTCTACTAGGAAAAATAGTAAAATACATGTTTTTAATTTTATAAAAATGCAATCTGTTTTATTTTTCGTAAATTATTCCGACGAATCCGAAAAAATCCGAAAAACAGCTACGAATTCTGGAATAGTGGTGATTGTATTTTCGAAAAATTTTCAATATTTACTACTTTCACTATAGATTTTATGAAGTTATACAAATACTCTTATATTTTTATTAACAAAGTTAAAAAGTACCATTAATTTAAATAAATAACGGAAAAAGGGGAAAAAAATAACGGAACGCAACACTGCTGAAAACAAAAAAAAAAAAACTAAAGAAAGAACTCATAACAACATCTTGTTGCTTCTGTCAACGTTGTACAACGATTTTTTGCATATTGTTGCTGTGGCAATAATTACTTAATCCACATAATAAAAAAAAATTATACTTTTCTAAGAACGAAAAATCGAACCCGTGACTAAAGTAAGTCTAACCCATGGATGTCTGTAACGTAACTATTGCAGTAGTAAATCCAACCCACAGTCATGGGTACGTAACTATTGCCATAGTTAGAATAACCAAAAATAGTTACCTAACTATAAAAAGTAAATCTAACCCATGACTGTGGGTTACGTTACTAATGCCATAGTTAGAATAACCACAAAATAGTTACGTAAATATTGGAGCAGTAAATCCAACCTATAGTCATGGGTTAGCTAAGTATAAAATAGTAAGCTAACCCATGGATGTGGGTTACCTAAATATTGCCATAATTAGAATAACCACAAAATAGTTGCGTTACTATTGGAGAAGTAAATCCAACTCAAAGTCATGGGTTAACTAACAATTTTATAGTTCGCTAACTATTTTATAGAACGCTTACCCATGACTGTGGGTTGGACTAACTGCTCCAATATTTACGTAACCCATAGCCATGGGTTTATATTTACTATAGTCATGGGTAGGATTTTTCGTTCTTATAAATGTATAATTTTTTTTTTGTTAATTATGCTATAATATTATTTAGTTTATGGACAAAAAGACTTCATATAACACTTGTACCCACTTAAAAGATCTATTAACTTATTAATAGGACTTATTATAGTAGTGAATCTACTTTTTAGTTTTATAGTAACAGTTTATAGTTAAGTTGGAACAGGCCTTGGATCGAGAGCTCGTTTAAAAATCGGATGGACTTTCAGACGAAGGTAAAAATATACAAGGAATTTCAGAACAGCAGTTCCAAGAAACGTTTGGCAGGTTAAAAACACCAGTTATTAAAATACTATCATTAGAATGCAGTTTTGAGCAAACTTTATTAATAGAAGCCAAATGTTTGCTATAAACTTCTAAGATAGAAAGGGAAGGAATATATGAGCATTACACAGAAAGAAAAGTCATGGATTAATCTTGTACACAGATTGCAGTTAGATCCAAGGCCTGTTCCAACTTAACTGCACCTTTAACAAGAATAATCGTTTGCGTGATCTGGTGTTTTTTGATGAAAGCAATATCGCTTCTGTATCTAAATCCTCTTTCCACACCCGAAGATTCTCACCATCCAACATTAGCAATTATTTGAAATGTTCCAAAACCATCTGTGCACTATTATGATTCTCAACCGCCTATTTAGTTTAACTTTAAAAATCAAACTACGTGATTTTGAAGAATAACTTGTCCAATATAAACTGGAATTCTATTCTAAGTATTAAAGCAAAAAGTTTATCATCTCACAGTCTTGATGATGAGGTGTATGCGTTTAATAGAACGCCTCGTGATTCTAAAAGCTGTTCCGCAAAGAAATGCCCTTGACATCGGGTCCAGTATGGTATACAAATGAAATGAGAAAAATGAGGAACTCGAAATCTAAATACTATAAAAAATATAAAAAACACAAAACATGTAATTTTGGATGCTACCTCAATTAAACAGAGTTACCAACAGTTATGCAAACAATCCTATAATATCTACTTTACAAAAGTGAAATAAAACAGCAAATCTGATGCTAAATTCTTCTGGAACTTTGTTAACACAAAACGTAAAATTGATTCCTATCCTTCTTTTGTGAAATATAATTGATTCTGTAGAGTCCGATAATAATAATAGTATTTGAAATCTTTTCGCTAACTTTTTCAAAACGACTTATTCATCATCGTCCAATGATTATTTAAGTTATTCCTTTAATATTCAATCTAGGGATATTTATTTCCAAATAATTGATACAAACACAGTCTTATCATATTTAAAAATATTAAAACATCATATAAAGTGTTCCTATAACATATACTTCTTCACTAAAATACTTCTTTTTAAAAGCCTGGAAAAATTAATTTATTATTCCTTTGCATAAATCCGGAAATAGATCTTTATATGATAACTACCGTGGCACAGCAAAATTAAACGCTTTGCCTAAGCTTTTAGAGGCAATTGATACATCACCACTATCGCCTAGTGTTAAATCTTTAATGTCTCCTTTTAACATGGATTTTTTAACCTGATCGAAATAACATCAAAATCTAAGGGCCATCTTCAATTGCCGTATATCATTATGGTGAATGTAACTACATTTGTCGGCGGTGCCGTGGTGTTTTGGTTTTTACCTCTCGAAATACTACGTTAGATAAATTGTTAATATATTAATATGAGTGGCCAAAAGACCTTGTGTGTCTTAATGCCTGCGTTCGCAACAGGTTGTCTTATGTTTAACCCATTTTTCGCTGACCGGTAATTATAATTACCAGCACTTTTACTATCCATAACTGACAAATACAAATTTTTTAATTTAACTTACATTTTTTGTTACTTATTTAGGGTCCTGGTTCCTTTATTATATGATCAGCTTAGTTCCTGTCGCAATATAAATTATTTACTGTGGTGCTTTTAGAAATAAGTATTAAAAGGTCATGAAAATATGTGGAGATAAAGTGCCAAGACCACGTCTATAATTATAAGAGAAAATGTCTACTTTAGTATTTAGAATCATATTTACCACAATTAATATTAAAATATAATGTAAAATTTAATGATGCATATTGTGGTGATTATAATCACCAATAACGTATTCCTTATAGTTCAGTTTATGCACATTTGTGTACATATTTATTTTGACAGAAATAGAAACAAAGCATGCTATTGCGATGATAACTGTTTATGTGTGCGAATTTTGAGTGGAATTCGCTAAAAATTTTGGAAATCAATTTTTTTACATCAGTGGAATGTTATGCTAAGCAGTTTACGTAATTACAAAAAGTGTTATTTTTATGTAATAAGTTGATTAACATGTAATCAAAAATGTCCCGAACATAAGTTTCATATTAATATATAAAAGGCAAGCATGCTGCTCCGTGCCCAATATCTTAGCATGAGAAAGTATGCTTAGAAAATATATTTGATACTTATCAGTAACAATATTGGGTTTTTACAATAGTACGTTTTTGATCTAATTACCTCTCTTTTTATCCTTTTATAAAAGTAAAGTTGTGTATGAATATAGTTGTTAACAAACTCGACTTTTTACACATGAACTAATTTTTCAACACTGTTTCAATACTTAAAGTGTTATTTAAAGTGGTATATTTGTATTTTGTAAAAATCAAGTGAATAAAAAATCAAGCTTTAAAAAGAGAAAAAAGTGCTTTCGGCAAATGCCATCAAGAAGGAAGTGTGCGGAGGACCTGTCGTAGGACAGGCTTTTGTACTAGTTGATGAATATTTTTAAAAACAAACATCAAACTTTTGTAGTTTTTACTTTGAAGTAAAGCGTGCATTATCAGTGAGTGATATACTCGATGTGTTGGAAGGCTATGAAGGTAAATCAGAGAAGACACAGATTCGCGATAACGCCAGTAATGTTTTATATATTCCACCTTGAGTTGACGATGTCAGCAACGAAAAGATATTGATGGAACTATCCTTGGAGATCATAAAAATAATACGATAGGTGAAGTAGCTAAAGAATTGGAGCTGTAATATGTGGTTAAAAATAAAGACATTGGTGTCCCAAATAAAATAAAGATATTGCAATTGCTTCAAAAATCAAAATATATAAATTATAGATCCAAATCTTAATTTGTTTCGCCGAAATGGGTTTACAAAAAACGACCCCAATACTCCAATACTGTATCAAGCATTGAGTATGTTAACTATGTAATTAGTTTTTTATAACTCTCCAGTACTGTTTATGTACAATATATACAGAGTTGAACTGTTGCAGCGAATCATTGGATTTTTGATATTTACTGGTTATCACACTGTTCCACAATAAGAAAACTCTTGGAGTCAGCAGCCAGATCTAGGTGTTCAAATTACATCAATAATAATGACTTAGACAAAAATGACCGTTAGTTATTGATTGTTAGTCCCAGTTAAAATAATTCAGTTCATTTCTTATATTATTATAATCAGCGTTAAGAAAACCATACACGACAGAATTATTAAAGGATTGTCTAAAAGTTATACGGGAAGAAAATAATTGAACTATAAATGCAGTGTGGTGAAGAGTATTTGAAAATAAATGCTCTGCTTCACAGGTTGGAGTGACGTTGACTTTGTCGTATGAGTTAGTAAGAATTAAATCTAACCACGGGATGGGAGCTACTTGATGAAAATCGTTACTGTAAAAGATGGTAAGTAAATTAAAGTCGACCGAATTAGTAAGATTAATTGAAAGGAGGTGTTTGTCATTCTCATCGTAATAAAAAAAATATTGGGACGGTTAAAATCTCCCAATATAATTATTTTATCTTCTTCGCTTAAGGTGGCTGTAATTGAAGTTATAGTTTCACATAACTCATTGTATGAACTTTCCTTTGAGTTGGGAGGAATATATATTGCACCAATATAGATATAACGATTTAGATCTAGTATTATTCTTATTATTAGGAGTTCAAGGCAATTTTGGAAGGATGTTACAATTATCTTACTAGACAAGGTATTGTGTGTGGCGATCAAAACTCCTCCTCCACGAGAAAGACCTGTTTTTGTATAATCTCTATCATTACGGTATATTGTCCAATTACAATCAAGAATTTCCTCACTTTTTAATGTATCATTTAACCGCGTTTCGGTAAAGACAAGAACATTGAAGTGACAAGATTTAGCATCAACAAAAAGTTTAATAATTTTACCTCTCATACCACCACAGTTATGGTAGAATAAGTTTAAAGTACTTGACGGATTAGGCTGGTTTTGTGAAATAGGGGTCGTAATTGCGTGAGAGCTAGAAGCAGTAGTAGTTTTTGTGTTAGCTCGAGATCTTTGTAGGTGCCAAATCCGCTTTGAATGTGTATGCGTTCCGATTCCAGAGAGATCATTCGCAACATCTTTTGGGGATAACTTGAAGCTTTCATGGTAGTTTATAAAATTTTCTTCAAATCTTCTGGCTCCGTTGGAAGACCTTCTTGATGTATCGAAACCATAAAACTTGTTTTAGTTATATCATCGATACAATTAGAATCCGATTAGTTATATAGGTATGCCAGGTACAAGCGGACATTATCATATAAACGCCGGTCAAAAAGACGAGACATGATAAATTGGCCATCACTACTTATGTCAGCCAGATTTTTTGTTAATTTCGTTCGGGGGCGTAGAAGAGGATCAATAAAAGGTGGTGGTTAGACTACGATGGGTGCCTCTTAAGGGGGTGTTGCAGTCGATATTGGATGATTTGTGGTGGGTGGAACTGTTGAAGTTGTTGAATTGGGCATCTGAGGATTAGCTTGGGTTGTAGTTGTTGATGGAGCATGTGATTGTGAAGGGCTAAGAACGCGAGACCGAATAAAATTGGTATTTATTGGTTTTTATGTTATAGGTAGGTGGGGTTGGAATATGTAAAGGTCTAGAATCAGGGTTAATGTTAAAATAAACGCGTTTATTAACACGATTATTGAAATTGGGAAATACAGAAGTTGACTTGTTTTGGGCGAAGCGCTCTGCGGTAGACTATCCATATCATTGCGTAGATGTGTAATTCTGTCATTGATCTGATTTAAGTTTGTTGACAGTGCCGTGGTCAGTACTTTGTTGAGGTTAACGTTAAAATAAGTTATCAAATGCTCGTAGCTAGTTTTGAGTTCATCTTGGAGTTAATTTTTAGTTACTTTTAAAATTTGTGCAATGTTTTTAGTACTGACTTCATTGATTATTTTAGAGGACTCTTTTGATAACTCTATACTGTTATTTAAGTCTTCAGATATCTTGATGATGTCGTCGAACTTAGATAACTGGGAATTCACCTTGTTGAAAAACAATTTATTTTCAGATAAAACTGAATTGTTATATTCACTGAGGCATTTAACAGCAATCAAGACATGCGAAAGATAGATTTCATTGCATTCGTCACAGTAAAATTTTAAGTTGTTCAGTTACTTGTTTATGTACAATAGACTTCTTTTTGAAAGGTCTAGACAGGTGGCATGATAACTTTTGCCACAGATTCCCCCGCAAACACAAGCAACCCTTTGTGCGTTAGAGTCAGCAGTTGTGTAACCAGAGTAATTGCAAATTTTTTCCTTTCGATAATGAAGTTTTTTTAATATTTCAGCAAACAAAACCAGGGACCTTAACTATTACGCCTTTTTTTTAAAAAAACCAGAAATAATAGATATTTTTTGACTTTTTTTTTTATCACAAAATTTTACTATTAATTTCTGCCGTTTATTTTTGCTGACATTAAATAATTATTAGCTGCTATTTATTTTTGCTAGAAAAAAAATGTTCTTCTATTTATTTTTATTTTACATTTTATTATATATTAAAAAATGTTTGCTGTTTATTTTTGCTAGAATAAACTATATACTAAAGTTCATCATCTTTGCTTGTCTAGTTCATGAAAAATTGTAATTTTTTTCAAAAAGGAGCGTGGCTCCCCGATTCCTCCTAGCACTTTACAACGACACCGTAAACTAAAGTTAATCATCGTTGCGTTTTTGGTTCATGAGATATTGTTATGTTTCTTAAATTTCCCAAACTACTCCTAACATTTCGATTTCTATGCAACGACACCATATACTAAAGTTCATCATCATTGCATGTCTGGTTCATGAGATAATGTCATTTTCCTTAAATTTCCCAAACTACTCCTAACATTTCGATTTCTATGCAACGACACCATATACTAAAATTAATCATCATTGTGTGTCTGGTTCATAAGAAATTGTAATTTTCCTCTAAAAGGG
Organism: Dichetophora obliterata; assembly: GCA_963920525.1. Classification (NCBI taxonomy): domain Eukaryota; kingdom Metazoa; phylum Arthropoda; class Insecta; order Diptera; family Sciomyzidae; genus Dichetophora; species Dichetophora obliterata. Next base: position 90,138,095 of record OY986435.1, read on the forward strand.
GCGTGGCACACCTACTTTCTCAGAACAGTTAGATTTCTATGCAACATACACCATATACCTAATTTCCTAACTTATGTTTGCTCCATTACCACTGCGTGTCTAGTTCATGAGATCCCAGCTAGCACAGATTTCGATTTGTAACAAAAATATGTTATAATTCGGTGGTATTCCAGTTTTTTTAAACAAATTTAGTCACAAATAGGTTGTATTAAAGTTTCAAATAAGTAATTTGTAATTTGTTGCAAAAAAGTTAAACTACGGTGTTATTTATGTTACGAATAAATGAACTTGTTGTAAAAATGTTTCATAAAGTTTTGAAAAAAAAATAAGTAATTTTTACGTTAAATTAACATTATTGCAACATTTCTTTTTGTAGCACCCATAAAAAAATGTTTGTGTATTGTAATTGTATCAAATTGTTGCAAACGAGTTAGCAACCTTGATGCGACTAAGTTGCTTTATGTTTATATTAAAATATATCAATATCACAACAACTAAATGTTCAAAACTTCGGTTTGAAGATGTTTTTTTTAAGTCATTGGGAAGCCACTACTGCTAAATGTTTCCAATTTTGCTAATACGCTCTAAAATGCCATAAGCAAAATATAAATTCTATTGTTCAGAAAAAATTCGATGTTGCTTGTCAATTTATTTGTGTAGGCTTCTACTACCATGTAGATCACACAATGGCAATCAATCATTGTGAAATTATGAGAGTTTGTTTTGTTGCAAGAAGGTTGAAATGCGGTTATTCAGTTACAAGAACATTGGAAATAGCCATTGCAACCTTATGCTGTATTGAGGTTATTATTCAGTTGCTACAACTTTAGAAAACATTATTATAACTCAAAAAATGTAGTAAGGAAAAATATCGTTGAATTTAGGTTTTTATTAAGTTGCAAGAACATCGAAAATAATCATTGCAAACTTGTGCTGTATCAAGGTTATTATTCAGTTGATGCAAGTTTAAAAAACATAATTGTAACTTATAAAATTTTTGCTAGATATAAAAACGATGTATTGAGATTATTATTCTGTTACAAGAACTTTAGAAAAAACCATTGCAACTTATATAATGCAATTAGTTACATGAACGTTGTATTGGAGTTATAGTTCAGTTGCAAGAAATTTTGAATAAAATTGTTGTAAGTAAATGCTATATTAGGGTTATTATACAGTTGCAACAACTTTAAAAAAATAAATGTAACTTTTGATATTTATTTACTATGTATTGAGGTTATTATTCAGTTGCAAGAATTTTAGAAAAAAACGTCTAAAAACTTCATATTCGCCATATTTGATTTTTTTCTACACTATGAAGTTTGATTAGAATTAATTCAAATGCGATTTTCTTTAGTATTTATTATTTTCTTTTAGAATTTTTTGTGCAGTATGACACTACGAACTTAAAAAATATATTTAGCTAAATATGAAACATTACTACGCGTAAATAAAAAACTCGAAATATATCTTATATCCAAATTATTTTAAAAATTTTTATTTTTTGGGTGGCGCGTGAGTTTTCTATAGGTAAAACACAAACATTCATCAACAAAATGATCTTTGTTGTAAAATTTTAGTGTATAACTCTTCATATTTTCAAATTAATTTCACATCTTTTTATTTCATTCCAATTTGTCTTTGACTTCTAAAATACACTCCAAAAAATTATCACTGGTTTAATGAAAATTATATTAAGGAATTGTGTATACAAAACATTTTAAAAATTTTAAGAATTTATTTTTTCAATCAGAAATATTTGTCATCAGTACTCTATCCTTGTTAAAAAATCTGTCTTTATAACAAAAAATAACTTCAATAAAACAAAAAAATTTGTTACATTCTCGTTATTAACACGTTTTTATTAGCTTCACTTCATGTATGTATGTATAAGGGAAGTCAATCCGGGATCCCGGACGATTTAAGCCCTATTAAATCCCGGGAATATCTTTCCTAGATCTCGGAATTTTTAAATAAAAAATTTATTTTACAAAAGTTCATGTAAATGAAAACATTTCATTTTAAGTTGATATGAATATAGAATTAGAAAAAATTTTTATTGAGGCTGAAGAAGATTGTTGGGACCTTGAGACTTTGCAAAGTTTTAGAAGAATTTGCAACATCGGGAAGTCAGCTATGTATTTAAAAATTATCAGATATTCGGACTTAGGAAATAATTTTGTTTTATATTGAAGGCAACCGTGATCGAAACTTACAAATTGCTTACGACTATTGTACAACTATTTCTCCAACTAGCATAGAATCAGAACGGTGCTTCTCATCAGCGGGTTATATTTGCAATAATATTCGAACAAAACTCTCCAATAAAAAATAAAACGAGCTGATGTGCTTTTGTATTACTTTAAAAATAATTAAACAAAAAATTTAATTTGAAAAGTCTTTTCCAACCTTAATTTGCCTTAAACACGAAAAAACATAAAGATGCTGTACACAAAAAAAGTGTAACATTTATATAGTAGTACCTGAAACTGTCCTGTCTTTTTTAAATTTTTTGTTCTTTAACCCTTTCAATGGCTAGGCTAAACTAATGCCTCATTTACACGGGTGACATATTTGTCATTTTTTACATCATTAAGTGCCACTATCGTGTAAATGATGTTATTTTGTTTCATTATTTCAGTCATAAAGTAATGATTAAAATCAGATGTCATTAGTTTTGTCACTTAAATGACATCGTGTAAACGCCGTGTAAACCCGTCTACTCTCATAGTGACCAACTTAAAGAAAAAATTAAAAAGTTCATTCTTTACTGATGTAACGACCCTTTTTCCGGCCGAGGATTCGCTCGCCGGAGCCAGGGTTCGGTACAAAAATTTATACTTACGTTTCCTTCCGGAAACGGACACCAAATAAAACACAGCGGTATCGGAACTTGATATCTTTTATTCACAAAATCTGATACGCTTATATCTAACAAGTATGAACTTAATACTATTTGGTCGCACGGAAGGTGGACCACAAGTACCTAATTGTGGGTAGATTTTCCCAAATGACGAAAAGGAAAATATATAAATTAAAACTAAACTATAAGAATATTAATATGCCGTTGAGTAGGTTTACATAATATCGTTATGCGTTCTTTTGCTACAATTCAGCTAAATGTATTTATTGAAATATATTATGTGTTAATGTATTATGAAATATTAATTCATGAATTGTTACTTGTAACTTGTTATCTCATTAATCAAGTATGCAAGGAAAATTTCTAAACCAACCTATATTCGAACTTTCAAACGGTTTAGAAGTACTGTAGTTAAATATTTCTAACTATGATAATAAATGTAAATATAAAAATTTACGAGGCACTGGGTAAGTATGGGGTGTGATACTCCCGAGCGGTATTGGTAGCTTTACAGTGAAACCGTCCTTCGTTTGTGAATCTGGTAAATATTTTATTGGTAAGTATGCGCGGCTAGTAGTGGCGTCTCCATTTACGTTCGTCGCTCACTGGGTACTCTCCTCGGTTTGCAATCTTGAATTCAAGGCCGGGTGCGGTTCTGCCCACATTAGCCCAGATCTTAAACTCAATATTGCCAAATCGAGTACCCACTGATATCTAGTCCGCTAACCACAATCTGTCTCGTCGTATAAATGCCCTGATCCCGAAAGGGATGATGGTGACCTTGAACGGGTGCGGTACTGCCCACATTAGCCCGTCCTCAGATCACAATACCAACACTCTACAGTCATGTCATATTCTCGACTCTGAAGGAGCCGTCGAAGTAATGCAGAGAAGTAAAACGTCCGGGTGCGGTTCTGCCCACATTAGACCGTCCGTCCACTTAAGCTTATCGGGTTCGCGTCACTATTATCGATCTTATTTTATTAAGTCACTTTCTTCACACTCACTGTCTCACTGTTTCACGTTCTACCGCGTTTTCGTCCCTATTATCACGTTTTAAAACCCCCTCGGGAGGCCCCACACTTACCCACTGTCCGTGTTGTGGCTAATACATATATATAAATGGAAGGGATACTTCAACGATGTCCAGAACTGCCGGGGCTGCTTCCGTGCTTTTCGTGCTTATCGTTAGGCAATTGTTGATGATCCTACACGGCCACTGCACTGCCGTCGATGCTCGCTTTTCGTCCGGGTGTCGGTCTTTACTTTGACTTATACTTGTTGACGTCGCTGCTAGTTGGTGCGGGCAGAGTTCGCTGCCACCAACAAAACTATTTCCTGCTTATGCTCGTTGACGTCGCTGCTAGTTGGTGCGGGCAGAGTTCGCTGCCACCAACGAAAACTATTTCTGCTTATACTTGCTGACGTCGCTGCTAGTTGGTGCGGGCAGAGCTTTCTGCCACCAACGAAAACTATTTTTTCTGATGTCAACCTCACTCGCGTACGCTTGAAAAATCACTCCTCCAGATTTGCTCTCCGTTTGTGCTTTTATAAGCAGCTGTCTTCTTCTTTATTTCGAAACCTCTGGAATTATCGCGTGATGTTCCCGTTCGTTGGTTTAGCTTTTGCCTTTGCTACTCTCGCCAACTGCCTGGCGTGTGTTTTCGATGCCCGTTATCGCCATGGTACATGAAAGAAAAAATATATATAAAACGATTATAAATAAGAGAGCCATCCCTGTAGGAATCTACCCACAACGTAACCCTGTGGAAGCGGTTGATCAGGTCTACTCTTGGGCTTTAGGAATGATAGCCTTTGCGACCCCGTGTTGATTCTAACTTACCTATCCTAGTTAGTTACCTTGGTATAATATAATCTAAGACGTTGCCTTTCTTATTTGTTATTCAAAAATTATTTATAACGCTTTCTAAGGGATATGTCCCACGACTAGTATTTTCATAAAGGAAAACCCATAATATGTGTTTCGCAATTCAATTTATGGTTTATTCTTCCCATACTTTCTTAATGAACTTATAATTAATAAATTAAATATTTATATTATACATTAGATATTAGCTTAAATTTTACTGAATATTAAGTTTTGTATAACTATTCTAATGAGTACGAAGTTCATTTACGATCATTCAATATTTGTGTAAGTAAACATTCTTAGTCTACTAAATGTTTCTTGATATAAAATAAAATTTGAAAGCAATAAATTTTCTCTGGGGCCCCATGGTCAGCGGTCTTATCTCCGCTTTCGCACTGATCGTCGCGGTCCTAGTGGGGTTCATATTCCGCTCTTTAGATCGAGTGAGCGACCCAGTCGCCAGCCGCGGCAAGTCTAGAAAAAAGGTAAGTGGTGAAGTAAGGACACATGTGGGAGAAAATTTACACAAAATTTTGTTCCTTACACTGACAGAGTGCGTTTAACTGTTTCTAGAAATTTAACTGTTAGCTTAAAAATGGACTGGTTAGTATAAATTTAAAGAATTTAAAGAATATAATAATCATAATCAATATTTAATATCATTTCTTTTTTTAAGTGAACCCTGCCAGTATTTTTCAGAAGATGGAACGTTCTTCTCCAGCGTTCTTCTTCCTTCTCGTCCTCTTCAAATAATAAATATGCTAAATAAGCAACAGCTTTTATTTTGTTGTTTTCCATTTGTAAATTAATTTTTAACTTCTTTGCTTTGTCAGTATTTGAGAATTATAAATTTTGTCATTCATGTAAACGCCTACTTTGCTGGTCAAATCATTATGAATTTGAAAGTTGCCAAAATATAATGAAACTTAGTGACAAAGCTCTGGGCAAGTCACTTTTTTGTGCCGTCTAAATAGCAGCGTCATCATGATATGTCATCAAGTCATTATTAAAGACAGTAAATGCTACTCGTGTAAATGAGGCATAAGAACAAAATAATTTTTTGAGGTAATATTCCTATCATTTCGGTCCTTAAAAAATGAAAAAAACATACATTTTATTTTAACCTGCGCTACTTTCGTTTTAAAAGCTTGTACAAAGAAAAAATTGTTTTGTTCCTGTTCGGCACAAAGTTTTTTTTAATGTTTTAAAGGTTTCCCAACCCCTTATATCTTTGTTTTTAAAGCCTCGTAATATTCTTATCATTTAAGTCATAAAAATATGAAAAAAAAACATAAATTTTATCTTCGTCCGGTTGATTTTTTCTTATAAAATAGGGCAAAAATTTTTTTTACTTTTCTTCGCCACAAAAACGAAAATCCAACTGACTTAAATGTCAAATATATCTCTTAATTTATTTTTATCATTTTGGTTCATCTTTTTTCATAGAACCAATCGATTTGATTAAAAAAAAGCTTTGCAAAATAATTACATATAAAAATTACCGTCGGAGTGTCCAAAATATTGGGCAAATCCACTGAAAGGGTTAAATTAAAACAATGTGGTAGTCATTAATATTATTTATGTTTTTTGTGTTTATTAATAATAAGAGTATTCACAATTTTGTGGTTGAAAATCACAATATGAGCAGCCTTTAAAATAGAATTTTTATTTGAGAACCTCCCACTACAGCGTTTTGTTACTATGCAAATAAATTAACTATTCAATTTGATATATTTTATTTTTATATGGCATAAAAAAGTGTAACTTGCATTTTTAGCTTCTTCCATTTTTGCAATTAGAAAATAACTGCCAACCGATCAGTTGTTTATGGAACTTTAAAAACCACGTTCCGTTAAACATATCATTGGGCTACTTAAAATAACCACAATTTTGGTTTTTAGAGATTTCATATAAAACAAAAAAAAAGTATAAAACCGCTCGGTAAAGTGTTGTATTAATACCACGGGGTTTTTTAACTGCATTGAAAACCACGCAATTTTGAATGTCCTTAATGTGTTTTGTTTTGTTTGTTACTTTATAAATGAATTAATTTTTTAGTTTCAAGTAATAAATAACAAAAAATTGTATTAATAACGTTTTGAATTATTTACTTCTCAAAATTTTCAATCCCGAACTAATCCCGGGATGCTGGGATTGAGATTTTCAATCCCGATAATCCCGGGATCGAGAAAAGCTTCCGGGATTGGACTCCCTAGTATGTATGTATGTCCTGAACAAATCTTGGAATCCATTTTTAAGCAACTTCCCAATGAACTAATGTTTTGAAATTTAAAATATAGCTCAGAACTGGATGACAACATATACAATTTAGGAAAAAATTTTGCCACCCCTGCCCAAAAAAAAAATGCTGTATCTCCAAAACTACTAGGCCGATTAAGCTGAACTTTTGGCAGAAAAATTCCCTCAAGTAGAAGATGATTAATTTGTTTTTGCCACTCCCACTTTACCGCCCACAAATCAATAAAAATGCTATATCTCAAAAACTACCGGACTGATTCAGCTGAAATTTTGGCAGTAAATTTCCCTCAAGTAAGTATAAAATAATTTCGCCTAGAGTGGAGGAGAACGCCTTACGTTTGTAATGACTAAATTTTGCACTAAAAATTTATATTACATCCTAAAAATATTCCTCTTAAAACAAGAAAAACCTATAAAATAACCTCCATTTAATATTTTAATTCCTTTGCTTTTATTCTGTTATTAACATTATACTTAAATCGAACATATGCACTTTTATTAAATCTTTAATACATTATCTGAATTTATTGTGAATATTTTTGTTAGCCTTATAATTAAATAAAACACGTCTTGGAATTAATTTAAAAATTATTGTGAATTATTGTTCTAATTTGTAACATACTAGGTTAAGTTTTGCATACACACACACACATACATACACAGGTATGGAGCAACACAAGCAGTGAACCACCGAGATCAATCTGGCATAGCAACACGAACAGGTTTCAACATCACGCCATATGCAGCAGCTACAGAGATGATACGTGCATAGCAACAGGAGACAAAACAAAACCAGTTTTAGCGTCATCACGCCACATGCAGCTGATACCAAGATCACTCTGGCATAGCAACACAAACTGGTAGCAGCCAAACAGGTTTTAACATCACGCCACCAGCAGCTACGAGCAAGACAACGCATACACACCAACACGCAACAGTGAGAACGAGAACCGGTTTTAGCATCATGATGCCACAGACAGCTATGAGCAAGGCAATAAAAGGCGAGTCACGATATAAACGCGGTCTCCTGTTTTGCGTGAAGTCGAAGGTATCGGACGTTGAGTAAGCTCTTGTTTCGCGTGCAATCGAACACAACGGACGTGCAGTATTAGTAATCATCGTGCAGTCAAAGTGGTTGGACAGAAATTAGTTGTAACGTCGGATCAGTCATCGTGCAGTCAAAGGGATCGGACGATTAGCAACGCGTGTCTGGGAAGTGGTAAGTGTTACCTGGTGGGATTAGTGTTTATTTGATTAATCGTAGACATATTACGTTGGTTAAGCCTCCTTCCAACGTTAATATTTTGCTTCGCTCCTAGTGTCGTTAACATAGCCGTAGACATATTACGTTGGTTAAGCCTCCTTCCAACGTTAATATTTTGCTTCGCTCCTAGTGTCGTTAACATAACCGTAGACATATTACGTTGGTTAAGCCTCCTTCCAACGTTAATATTTTGCTTCGCTCCTAGTGTCGTTAACATAACCGTAGACATATTACGTTGGTTAAGCCTCCTTCCAACGTTAATATTTTGCTTCGCTCCTAGTGTTGGTAACATAGCCGTAGACATATAACGTTGGTTAAGCCTCCTTCCAACGTTAATATTTTGCCTCACTCTCAGGGACGTAAGCATAGTAAGCACAGCCGTAGACAGATTACGTTAGTTAAGCTTCCTTCTAACGCGAACCTTTGGTTTGCCTTGCTCTCGGTATCACGTTTCGCACGAAGCTAGTAAGTTAGGTGAGAGAATAGCGATATATTAGATTTCCACCAGTCCAGGTAACACCACTCAGCGGACGATAGCCCAGTCCACATGCGAGATATTCGTTCTACTTCCCGATCGTAACATACGTCCAACGTTTGACCACTTGCCGCTCGACATTGACGAGGAACCTTAGGAGTCGCGCTAACGTCGTCAGTAGCCACCACGCCACCACCCCAGGAGATACACTAGCGTCACTCATCTTCGTCACACAACGTTCTCAGGAATCTCATACGTCGCTCGTCTCCGTGACAACACCTCATAGGTCACCACAAAGTCAAGGTCACCATCACGCAACGTTCACAGGAACCTCGTACAACGCCACAGAGTCAAGGTATTCGTCACACCGAGTTCTCAAGGACACCGTACATCACCACCAGGTCAAACATCGTCGCATAAACTGTGTGGGTGTGTGTGTGTGTTAAGTCACATACGATTTTGTTAGTTGACCATTTGAATTGTGAATAAACTAAAGAAATATTAAAGAGAACAAAGCGAAAGGGTCTTTAATTACAAATTTTCTGTCACGAACGCTGGACACCGGCGAGTATACCCCAGCTGTAAAATCCGGGAAACGGAAGTTCGTTACAGTGGCGCCCGAGCAGGGACCCTGACGCAGAAAACAGATACAAATCAAACAAACAAGAAAACGCAATTCAAACAAACACAAAATAGAGTTACAAAGATATCAAGATGGTAAGGGCTACATGGATATATTCACTGCGTAAAGAAGATCTTACGGCTTACGCACGTGAATTCGGCTTCAATGATGCAGGAACGGTTGATGATCTTCGCAAAAGGTTCGCGAACTTTGCTACCGAACAAGAAGATCCATCCATCACGTTAAGACTGGAAGAACTGGAACGAAGACATACCAAAGCCCCGTCTCCGAAACCATTAGTGGTGCCAACGCAATTTCAAACAGGACACACCATATCGCAGCTTACGGAGGCATCACCGGAATACTACCACGAGGCAGCCCCAGTGCAAAGCGGAGGTAGCTATGCCACCGTAATCGATAAAGTTCGCAAGTGGCCTATTAAATTCAACGGATGCAGCGATCCACTGACTTTTATCGAGAGGGACGAGGAACTGACGAAGGTGTACGGGTTAAACGCAGATTTCCTCCCAAGAACGATGCCTGAGCTCTTAACCGACCGAGCTCTGGTCTGGCTAAGGAACAACAACGTGCCCTGGCAGAACTGGTTCCAATTCAAGAAAGATTTTCTTACGTTCTTCCTACCGGCACGCTACTTTGAGAAGCTCGAAGACGAAATCCGGGGACGCCATCAAAGGCCGCGAGAGGTCTTTAAGGACTACGTGCTGGATATCCAAAACATGATGCGCCATTCCAATTATACGCCTACCCAACAGCTGGAAAGAATCTTCCGGAATTGCCGCAGTGAGTACCAGCTCTACATAAAGCGTAAAGACTTTGAGCACCTAGGGAAATTACTAGCCTTGGCTGACGACTACGACAGCATTAGAGGGGAGACAGGCGCCGAACGTAAGGTAGGTCCGCGCCCAAGGGCGGAGCGCCATATGCTAGTTACGCAAGAAACAACCGAACGGCTAAACCCCAGAACTGCATGCAGACGATGCGGTCAAGATGGACACTTCCATTCAACTTGTCGAAACCCCCGGATATTCTTTTGCTGGGAATGCGGACAGCGTGGACCCCGAACCATTGAGTGTTGCAGACGACGAAATTCGGGAAACGCCACGGGCCTGCGTCAATAAGGAGGAGAAACGCGGCCGAAACAAAGAATACCTCCTCTAGCCCCCGACTAATAAGACAAGATCAAAACCGTATCATCGCCACTGTGATTTTGGATGCGTCGTGTGCTGAAGCGGTCATAGACACGGGAGCTACTTGCAGCTTCCTGAACACACGACTTGCCACTGAAGTGAAAACCCGACACAACGTGCGAATGATCAACAAAAGCGTTATTCTGGCCGACGGCTCACGTAGAAGGGTGAGGGAGTCGCTGACGCTAAACGTTAAACTGGGTACTGCCCAGTGTAGTGTGAATTTCCTCGTCCTTCCGGAAGTCACGGACGACATACTCCTGGGAATGGATTTCTTAGCCGCCGTTGGAACAACCATCACCTGTGGAGGGCAGACCGTTCAACTCAGCCTGTATGAACTGCTAGAGGAAAACATGGACTCGCGTATAGGAATAATCACCCCAGAAGAACCACCAACGGCCCCCGAAGACATCGATCTATTCCTACAACTGGAGCTAAAGAAGTTCGAATCACTACAAGGAGTCTCCCCTATAGCCGAACACAAGCTGGTGGTTACAGACAGCTGGCCGATGAAGCAAAGGTACTTTCCTAGAAACCCGGCTATGCAGGAGGTAATAAACAAAGAAATAGACGAGCTATTACAAAAGGACCTCATTGAACCATCCCATAGTCCACACAGCGCCCCAATTGTGTTGGCAAAGAAGAAAAATGGCACCTGGAGACTCTGTGTGGACTTTCGACAACTGAATTCTAGATCAATACCGGACGCCTATCCGTTGCCGCGGATTCAACATATTCTTGATCGGCTAAGAGAAGCCAACTACATTAGTAGCCTGGATCTTAAGAATGGGTATTGGCAGATACCAATGGCGGAAGATAGCAAGGAATACACGGCATTTACGGTTCCGGGACGTGGACTTTTCCAGTGGAAGGTTATGCCTTTCGGTTTGCACTCGGCACCCGCCACTTTTCAACGAGCCCTGGATAAAGTGAGTGGACCTGAGATGGAGCCATTTGCCTTCGCATATCTTGATGATATTGTCGTGACTGGTAAGACAAAGAAGGAGCACCTGGACAACTTATCGAAAGTGTTCGAGAGACTTCGAGCAGCGAATCTAAAAATTAACCCGGCTAAATGTGAGTTTTTCAAAAGTGAGATAAAATACTTGGGGCGTGTCGTCAGCGACCAAGGGATTAAAACCGACCCGGATAAGGTGGCAGCCATCGAAACCTTACTACCACCCAACAATGTCCGAGAGCTACGACGCTGCCTAGGAATCGCGTCTTGGTATCGTCGATTTGTGCCAGAGTTTTCATCCATCGTACAACCACTGACAAGCCTGTTAAAGAAAGGACGCCACTGGAAATGGAACCACGAGCAGCAAGAAGCCTTCGATACCCTTAAGGACCGGCTTACGAAAGCACCAATATTAGCCTGCCCGGATTTCTCTAAAAGATTTACTCTTCAGACAGACGCCAGCGATTACGGGTTGGGAGCCGTTCTGACCCAGGAGGTGGATGGTGCCGAAAAAGTAATAGCCTACGCTAGTCGGAGCCTTAATAATGCGGAAAGAAACTACTCGGCGACGGAGAAGGAATGCTTAGCGATTGTTTGGGGCATTCGGAAAATGCGTCCCTACCTCGAAGGTTACGAGTTTACGGTCCTGACAGATCATCTCGCTCTAAAATGGCTAAACTCAATTGAGAGTCCCTCCGGACGGATCGCCAGGTGGGCCCTGGAACTCCAGCAACACCAATTTGACATTCAATACCGGAAGGGTAAGCAAAATGTAGTCGCAGACGCGCTTTCTCGCCAACCACTCGAGACGTTACGTAGAACCACGCTGAACCCGCCCGAAGTGCAAACATGTCGTTGGTTAGAGAAGAAAAGAGCTGATATTCGTAAAAATCCCGAAAAATTTCCTGATTATGCAGAGGAAGGCGGCCAACTTTATCGACACATCCCACAGCGCACAGGAGGCGAAGAAGGCAGACACTGCTATGTCTATATGTGTGACAAGCTATGTGTGCCCTCGTTTTTGCGAATCCAAGTCCTCCACGAATGCCATGACCACCCGAGCTCGGGCCACTTTGGGATACGCAAGACTATAGCTAGGATCGAAAGCCGTTACTACTGGCCAGGTATGTCCCGCGACGCTAGCCACTACGTCCGCCGATGCGAGTCCTGTCAGAAATTTAAAGCATCTCAACAAGCCCCCGCAGGCAAAATGTTGTCACAAATCGCCGAGGAGCCATGGTCCCTAGTAAGCGCTGATTTTGTTGGACCACTCCCACGCTCCAAGCATGGCAACACCATGATTCTGGTCCTGTTGGACAAATTTTCGAAATGGGTCGAAGCTATCCCACTACGCAAGGCAACTAGCGATAGTCTCATCAAATCGTTTCGAGAACGCATACTTGCTCGATTTGGCGCTCCGAAGATTTTGACCACCGACAACGGCACCCAATTTACTAGCCACAAGTTCAAAACGTTCCTCAAAGACATTGGTACCAAGCAGCAATTCACGGCCCCGTACAAACCCCAAGAAAACCCCACAGAGAGATCAAATCGTACGCTGAAGACCATGATAGCCCAATTCGTCGGAGACAGCCATCAAACTTGGGACGAGCTCCTACCTGAACTTTCGTTAGCAATCAACTCGGCAAAATCAGATACCACGGGATACAGCCCGACATTTCTTACTCAATGTCGTGAACTAAGACTACCAGGTAATCTTTTTGACCAATTAACCTTTGGAACAGGTGATGAGCCCCAGACACCCACTGGCAGAGAGGAAAAGCTTCAAGAAGTACATGAGATCGTCAGAAGGCGCATGGAGCGAGCAGCACAGGACCAGGCAAGGTTTTATAACTTGCGACGTCGGCAGTGGGCCCCTGAGATTGGCCAGCTGGCATGGGTAAGGCAGCACCCCCTATCGAGCGCCATCGACAAGTTCGCGGCTAAGCTGGCTCCGAAGTACAATGGCCCATATAGGATAATCTCATTCAGATCCCCCGTCATAGTGGAGCTTCACAAACCGGATTCCGGACAAACATGCACAGCACACATCAGTGACATTAAGCCGTTCTACAGTGCAGAAGAGGCGACCGTACCCCCTAAATGCACCAGAGCTGGATATACTCATGACAACGACTACTCTATAAGAACTCATAGGCTAGAACAAGGAGAGACCGACCACACTTATTCATTGCCTGTGGCTCGCCGACATAGTCAGTTGATCAGTAGGCGCCAACCGAGCCAGACTTAACATCGCGAGTGCGTAGTGAACTTGTAGTTAAAAAAAAAAAACAAACAAAAAGAAAAACAACAACGAACTAACATTTTTAATAATAATAGTAGCAGAGTCGAGCGAAGAAGAAAAAAAAAATGCAAGCTGAAAACCGCAAACGAAAAGAGTGCGACAGTAACGTACGAAAGGTAGGATGTATCAAGGTGGGGCGTATCCAGGTCGAGGAAGTAATCGTTATTAGCGACGACGAAGATGGAGAGGGACAGTCAACGGTAACGCTGAACTATCCGCCGGGACGAGGCGCTATCAGCGTGAGGATGGAGGATATCGAATGTCTTCGGCCGAAACAATACCTCAACGACATCGTGGTTGACTTTTACCTCCAGTGGCTAATCCACCAATGCTCCGAAGACCAGCACTCCAGCACACACATCTTCGCCACCAATTTTTTCGAGGAGCTTAGTCGAGGTGGGAAGACAGAGACACCGCAAGAGCAGCATGCCCGAGTGCAGAAGTGGGGTAAGAGAGTAGCCTGGGCCGAAAAGGAGGTAATCATGATCCCAATCTGCGAAGACCAGCATTGGTACCTTACAGCTGTCCGTATAAGGAGAGAAGGCACACGGATCACGGGTATTGAAATTTTAATTTTCGATTCACTGGCCTACGCTTCCCGCAGGCATGCGGCCAACCACTTGCGCCGTTACCTCGGGTGTGAGCTGTTCCAACCGCATCTTGTTCTGGATGACCGCAGCTGCCCCACACATAACGTCAAGGTACCACAGCAGGATTACACCACCGATTGTGGGGTATTCCTCCTCCACAACGCCGACAAGTTCCTACAAGAACCACAGCGAGATTTTACCAAGGAGCATGGTCAGTGGTATCCTCTGGTGGCCGCTAAGAATAAGCGAAAGGAGATTGCGGCCGTGATACATTCATTATGCCCGGAAAAACAAAAACTCCACGTCCACAGTGACAGCGCCGCGCTACAACTCGACGCCCATAGCTACAGAAGCACACAGCAACAAAAACTCCACGTCAACAGTGACAGCGCCGCGCTACAACTCGACGCCCATAGCTACAGAAGCACACAGCAACAACAACTCCACGTCCACAGCGACAGTGGCGCACTACAACCTGACGCCCACAGCGACAGTGGCAAACAGCAACAAAAACTCCACGTCCACTGCGACAGCGGCGTGCAACCACAGCGACAATACTACGTCCACAGCGGTAGCAGCGCAATGCAACAAGAACTGCCAGACATAGTCCTCCACACGATTTTTGTTGGCCATGATGGACCTCGGGCATCTCCCGAAGCTATGGGAACGGGCGCTTCTGTTTCCGCGTCCGAAACCGAAGATTGCCTGGACTTGGGAGTTATACTTTCTCCCTGGACAGTAGAACAAGCCGCGAGTATCGAGTCACTGGATATCGAAATACCTCAGCAGGTCGATGATTGGACCGATTACTTGTCCTTCGCTGCCGACAGTCCCCTCGACATCGGCGAACAAGTGACCAAGGACCAAGTCGTCAGAACACAAAACCACAGGGTGAACTATGTCCCAGCAGACCTCAACCGGGAGATCGAGGAGTGCAGGAACACCAGGAAAAGTGGACGCAGGGTCCGGTTTGCACGGGTAATTGATGGTATCAAGTACCAAGTGAATATTAAGAGAACGGGAAAGGTCAGCGTTCTTGCTGTTCCGGGGAAGTAAGAGGGGAATGTAATGACTAAATTTTGCACTAAAAATTTGTATTACATCCTAAAAATATTCCTCTTAAAACAAGAAAAACCTATAAAATAACCTCCATTTAATATTTTAATTCCTTTGCTTTTATTCTGTTATTAACATTATACTTAAATCGAACATATGCACTTTTATTAAATCTTTAATACATTATCTGAATTTATTGTGAATATTTTTGTTAGCCTTATAATTAAATAAAACACGTCTTGGAATTAATTTAAAAATTATTGTGAATTATTGTTCTAATTTGTAACATACTAGGTTAAGTTTTGCATACACACACACACATACATACACAGGTATGGAGCAACACAAGCAGTGAACCACCGAGATCAATCTGGCATAGCAACACGAACAGGTTTCAACATCACGCCATATGCAGCAGCTACAGAGATGATACGTGCATAGCAACAGGAGACAAAAAAAAACCAGTTTTAGCGTCATCACGCCACATGCAGCTGATACCAAGATCACTCTGGCATAGCAACACAAACTGGTAGCAGCCAAACAGGTTTTAACATCACGCCACCAGCAGCTACGAGCAAGACAACGCATACACACCAACACGCAACAGTGAGAACGAGAACCGGTTTTAGCATCATGATGCCACAGACAGCTATGAGCAAGGCAATAAAAGGCGAGTCACGATATAAACGCGGTCTCCTGTTTTGCGTGAAGTCGAAGGTATCGGACGTTGAGTAAGCTCTTGTTTCGCGTGCAATCGAACACAACGGACGTGCAGTATTAGTAATCATCGTGCAGTC
The DNA here is from genome assembly GCA_963920525.1 of Dichetophora obliterata. Classification (NCBI taxonomy): domain Eukaryota; kingdom Metazoa; phylum Arthropoda; class Insecta; order Diptera; family Sciomyzidae; genus Dichetophora; species Dichetophora obliterata. The sequence goes on from OY986435.1 coordinate 90,154,362, forward strand.
AAAGTGGTTGGACAGAAATTAGTTGTAACGTCGCGTGTCTGGGAAGTGGTAAGTGTTACCTGGTGGGATTAGTGTTTATTTGATTAATCGTAGACATATTACGTTGGTTAAGCCTCCTTCCAACGTTAATATTTTGCTTCGCTCCTAGTGTCGTTAACATAGCCGTAGACATATTACGTTGGTTAAGCCTCCTTCCAACGTTAATATTTTGCTTCGCTCCTAGTGTCGTTAACATAACCGTAGAGATATTACGTTGGTTAAGCCTCCTTCCAACTTTAATATTTTGCTTCGCTCCTAGTGTCGTCAACATAGCCATAGACATATTACGTTGGTTAAGCCTCCTTCCAACGTTAATATTTTGCTTCGCTCCTAGTCTCGTTAACATAACCGTAGACATATTACGTTGGTTAAGCCTCCTTCCAACGTTAATATTTTGCTTCGCTCCTAGTGTCGTTAACATAGCCGTAGACATATTACGTTGGTTAAGCCTCCTTCCAACGTTAATATTTTGCTTCGCTCCTAGTGTCGTTAACATAACCGTAGACATATTACGTTGGTTAAGCCTCCTTCCAACGTTAATATTTTGCTTCGCTCCTAGTGTCGTTAACATAACCGTAGACATATTACGTTGGTTAAGCCTCCTTCCAACGTTAATATTTTGCTTCGCTCCTAGTGTTGGTAACATAGCCGTAGACATATTACGTTGGTTAAGCCTCCTTCCAACGTTAATATTTTGCCTCACTCTCAGGGACGTAAGCATAGTAAGCACAGCCGTAGACAGATTACGTTAGTTAAGCTTCCTTCTAACGTGAACCTTTGGTTTGCCTTGCTCTCGGTATCACGTTTCGCACGAAGCTAGTAAGTTAGGTGAGAGAATAGCGATATATTAGATTTCCACCAGTCCAGGTAACACCACTCAGCGGACGATAGCCCAGTCCACATGCGAGATATTCGTTCTACTACCCGATCGTAACATACGTCCAACGTTTGACCACTTGCCGCTCGACATTGACGAGGAACCTTAGGAGTCGCGCTAACGTCGTCAGTAGCCACCACGCCACCACCCCAGGAGATACACTAGCGTCACTCATCTTCGTCACACAACGTTCTCAGGAATCTCATACGTCGCTCGTCTCCGTGACAACACCTCATAGGTCACCACAAAGTCAAGGTCACCATCACGCAACGTTCACAGGAACCTCGTACAACGCCACAGAGTCAAGGTATTCGTCACACCGAGTTCTCAAGGACACCGTACATCACCACCAGGTCAAACATCGTCGCATAAACTGTGTGGGTGTGTGTGTGTGTTAAGTCACATACGATTTTGTTAGTTGACCATTTGAATTGTGAATAAACTAAAGAAATATTAAAGAGAACAAAGCGAAAGGGTCTTTAATTACAAATTTTCTGTCACGAACGCTGGACACCGGCGAGTATACCCCAGCTGTAAAATCCGGAAAACGGAAGTTCGTTACACGTTTTAGTTGAATTTAAAGTCCCACTTTAGGAGAAATTATTTTATACTTTTTAGTTCGTTTTTAAAACGTGTTATATAAAAAATTTTTTTTAACTTAAATATTTATTTTTTACTTTTTAGTCTTATATTACTCATTTTGTTTGTTTACAAAATTTCATTTATATTTAAAATAACATTTTAAGTTTCTATCATTCTGTGATATTTTCCTAAGCCACCTAAAAGGTGTTTCTTTGGAAAGATTCGTTAGAACAATTAATTGTTCTAACTCTGACCTTGAGCTCAATAAACGATTTTAAACTATCAAACAACTAGAATTTGTATTTAAAATCAAGTATGGTTTAAACTATCAAATATTTAGAATTTATATTTAAATTATATAAAAGTCAACATAATTTTTCTTACAGTAACATTTATTTTACCTTAACATTAACGTAAGAATAACACAATTAAAACTTTTTTGAATGTTTCAAGTATGTTTCATCTTCTGGCGTGCAACTTAAGTTTGTACCAACAACACATTTATAACATTATTATAACACATTTTTCGCCTAATTGCAACCTAAGTTGTTACAAAATAAGCGTAAAATATCTGCTTTTTCAGTTGTAATTACATTACAATACAATTGCGATTTATATCTGTATTGGCGACTCTTTTGCGACACTTTTAAAACCATTTTGTGCTAGCTGGGATATTGTCATTTTCCTTAAAAAGGGGCGTGGCCCGCGCAAATTATAATAATATGTAAATTATCATGTCATGACCTCATATATCGGATTTCATTATCCTAGCATTCATTGGTTTCGATACAGATAGGTTTCTAGCAAAAATAAATAGCAGCAAATAATAATTATTTCATGTCAGCAAAAATAAACGGCAGAAAATAATAATTAAATTTTGCCTCTTATTCTCAAAATTTAATATCAAAATTTAAAAGGCAGAGCCTGTTTTTTTTAAATCAACGATGAAAAATAATTATTATTTGCGGTCCCTGAACGAAACAAAATTTGTGAGTTTTTTTAGCACAAGTTAGTTTTACTTTAAAAGAACAAAACACAATTTGTAGGTCAGTAGTGGAAAATAAGTGTGTTGTTTTTATTTTTTTTAAATCAAAACGTCTGCAGAATTCGCACTTTTATTTTATCGTGACGCGAGGCTAAATAAAATATTTTTGATTTTTTAGTTATTATTGTTGCTATTTTTGTATATTGTTATTGTTGTTTCTTTGGCTTTATATATATTTAGTTCAGAAGATTTGATTAAATAGTACAAAGAACTTTTGACCAAGTGAAATTTTTTTTTATATAATTGGTTATTCAGGTCTTTTTGATATTTTGGAATTGGGTCAAGTTTCTAAAACATTTAGTGATGTCATTTATAAAAAGGATAAAAAATATAGGCCGCAGAATACTCCCTTGAGGAACACTAGAAAAGACGACAAATTCATAAAAAAAAATGTTTGTAATTGTAAGAACGAAATATGTTCTATATGATAAATAAGATCGCACGAAGTCAGTGCAATACTCTGAAAAAAATCAGTGAATACCACATCAAATTGATGAGCTCAAATGAAGACACACAGTATTTGGAGAAAAGAGCATGGTTTGCTACCAAAGAGCGACCCAGAGCAAAACAATGCTGCTCTGGGTAAATATGGCGTTTGATTAAAAATAGAAGCAATTAGAAAAATTGCTCTTATTCTATCATTTTAGAAAAACTCCTTCAGATAGGGATTTACTGAAAATTTCATAACACGAATCACTAAAAGAGTAAGAACAATTAGGAAGAAAAATGGAAGCAAATCCATCAACATCTTACTAAGGGATGTAATCTGGTGTTTCGGCCTAATTTTTAAGATTTTCTTAGAAACTTTTTTATGAGAAAATAAAATACAATCCCTTAAATTTTTTATATCTATACTACCACGCTACTGTTGTCCACGGCTTCGTTACAGACCTCTTTTTTCAATCTCCTTAAGACAATTTCAAAGAAAAAAATGTCTTGTTTTTTTTTGTTTTGTTTTGATTTAGAGCGCCGCTCTGCATTTATATGTATCTCACTTTTCGCCTTGCTTGAGCTCATCGGTTTTTTGGTTGTGCTCATTGTTGCCACACAGGAAAAAAATGTTCTACCAAAATTCCTAAAAAAATTTACGAATATGAAAAAAATTTACCAAATATTTCTTTTATGTAAAATTAAGTAGCAGATATGTATTTTTTCATTTTTAAAAATTTATATTTCTTAAACATTTATTTAAAAAAAAACATAAGTAAACGTATACAATACGATTAAAAACTTTTAAGTATTAAAATCAAATTTTTATAACACAGTCGAACTTCCCTAAAATGAATTCGCAAGGGACCAGAAAATTACTTCATTATATAGAAACCTCATTGTACAGAAATTATACTTTTTCCACTTTTCTTTAAAAGAATCTGGTACTATTTGAGTTTGTATTACACTTTTTAATTTTTCTTCCTCACAAAACCTTGTAATACATTTAGAAATTTAAGCACATTAGTTGGTTCACATGTGCACATGTGTTCCTCCTCATCTCCATAAAGGTTCGAAGTATGTCAATTGATGAAGAAATTCGTCCCAATGTAGGTAACGTAGCGTCCACCAATTCGTAACTGTAATTATTTGGCAATAGGATTATAATATGAACATGGGTATGTACATAAATAATAAAACGAATACCTGGGATAGCCTGAACTTCACAACTTTCCAGAACATCGTTCACTGCTGTCAACTGCTGACAAAATTGCAAGTGAGGGTATTTTCTTGTTTTTAATTTTCAGTAGTTATTTTCAACTTTTGGGCATCTCCTAATAATGTTTTACTTTTTCTTTCCACACAGTGATATTAATTAATATGCGTAACAGCAAATGGTTTGAAAAAATTCATTGTATCCCTATAGTTCCCTATAGTTATAGGGAACTATAGGGATGTTTGACGTTATCAAGTTTACATATATGACTTTGCCATTCAAAGTGAACAAAACTTTATTAATTCAATTTTTTTTTTAACAATTTAAAAGAATTTACCTATTAATATTAAAAATAAATAGGAGCTTATTGAATATATTAAAAAATAAAGTTTAAATAAGTTTATTAAAATAAAAGTTTAATCTAAAAATCGTTTCTTATTCAACCATACATAATGAGGCTTATTTTTTACTTAGCAAATTTTTTTGGATAGCAAACTGCTAATAATTGTTCTAAAATGTTACTTGTTTCGAAGCCTCGTATTAATTAATGCAAGTTCAGAAAATCTTCTTTCTGCTGCAGCCGAGCTGTGAAGCAGCGACAATAAATTTAGTAAAATCCTTAACCTTTCTCCCATTTTTTTAATTTCAAACTTAATTCCAGGAATCTATTACATCATAATCAATACTAACTTCAAGGTAAGAAAGCCTTAAGCTTCCTTTGAGCGATAACATTTTCAGTATCATCATCTATTAAATAAAAAAATTTGAGATCAATGGAAATATAGAAATTTCCGATTTTGACATTGTAGTAGTTGGAGTAAAAATTGATAGGATTTTTATGTCGTCTCTGCAAAAATCTTAAGGTCAACTTTTATTTTTTCGGAATAGTTACTTAATAATGTACTTTTAGCTTAAAAATTGTATCACTCGTGAAATATATGTATGTAAGAAAGGCTTTTAATTTCAAATCTGAAAAAAATTAAATGCCGCTCTCATCTGGTTTAGAAATTATAGAAACCCCTCATGTTTAAAAAATAATCTCGAAAAATTTGCTATTTTTTTATTTGTATACAAAACTATGAATGGATGTTGAAAGAAAGACTATGATATTACATATTCAACACACTATTAACTATGAAATAAGTTTAGTTTCTTTACTTAATTTTGGATTTTCAGCTTAAGCTTCGCGCTATTTTTAAAAAAGGTTTTTGAAGTGAAAACTTTTTTAGGCACGTTGAACGATTTTGGTAGAGGGTAAATCTTTGGTTTGCGTCATTGTCTTTTTCCGAGTAACTCTCGTCATCAATACAGACAGCAAAGATAACAAGATAGGAAACTTAGAAAACATATGCAAGCAACCATCAATAAGTTCCTCTGCTGATGCATCGTTCTTTCCCCTCCCTTTGCTCCGCTGCGAAACATTAGCTGCATTCCCGTGCACTAGATCAGATCAAATCTCAGTAAAACAACGTTAGTTCAACTTTATATCAATTTGTCATCACAGTCTTGAAACAGCTGTTTTAAGAACAATAACAAAAGAAAACAACAATACCAAAACGCCCATTGAGCGGTGAAATCTCAAAATAGGCAAATGAATAGTTATTTAGATTTGCCAACTATGTTCGTTTTGATAAAAAAAGCTTGAAACTTGGCAGCATTTTAAGATCAGAAATAGAGTCAGAAATCGAGCTGGTTTTAATTTTTGTTTTGTGAATAAAATAGAGCCGCGCTCTAGATCAACGACCACGGGAATGCAGCTATTGAATGTTACTGTTTTTTTCAATATTTATGTAGAGCTAGCTGTAGGCTAAAATAAAATAAATTTAAAATTTTTGATATTTGCTTTTTGTTTGACTGGCCGTGAAGTATCTTTTAAGCACTGATTATAATAGACGGAACGGAACGTTATAGAATGTTGAGAAATGTCATTTTACAATCTATTGCATGAGTTTCTTATGAGTTCGATTATAATAAGACGGAACGGAGCGGCACGTGACGTTGAGATCTATAGATTTTTGATTTTTCCGCTGCGTTCCGTTACGTTTTGAGCAAAAACTTTATGTTGACAGATGCTACTATTAATTTTATTTTGAATTTCTTTTGTTTTCCGTATTTTTGATAAAATTTGATTGAATTCATGTTTTAAAATAATAAAAAAAAAGTATTGATGGAATTTGTTGTGTAATAAAATATATTTTAGAAAAAAATTAACGCCTCTTTCGTTGCTATTATAATCGCCACTCCGTTTGAAACCATTTCGTCCCGCCACAATGACACTTGACTCTATTCCGTTCCGTCTATTATAATCAACGCTTTAATGCCTCCACTTGAGATCTTGCTACCAAGCAAACAAAAAACAAAGTGCTGTTTATTTTCCGCCGCCAATTCGGTTCATCCCCTCCAACGTTGCGCAACCGATGTGGTACTGCTCTTCTCTGTTCATCGTTGTAGTAGATTTGCTTGGTAATTGTTGTTGTAAATGTATTTTAGTTCAGCTACAGATCCACATGTACATTGACAGAAAAACAGCAAATATCCTTCATGATTTCTTTGTTAAGGAACGATTTGTCAGCAGATAAACATATTGATCGTTGCTTGCTGCCATAGTAGAATTAGACAAGGTAGTGTTAGGGCTGAATGTGTTCTCTTTCTAAGTAACCATAACTTCAAACTCATCCATTTTGATATATTTGCCAATTCTTGCTATTATATTGCATTCTCATTGGTTGCAGATTTTGTATGAAATGTCAACTTCGTTTTGACAATTTTGGTCACCGGCTCTCCGCCCTAACACTACCTTGTTTAATTTTGCCATGCTTGCTGCATTTGCTAAGCGCCTGGTAGCCAATATCCATGAGCGTGTATTTGAGTTTCATGACCAACATAAAAACATTTGTAGTTTTATAAATGTCGCCAGCATATTTTTTGACTGGGACATGGGGAATGGTATAATAAGTAATACGTAGGAGTGACATTTCGTGTTTTGACCATCGAATGTCAAGCAAAAGAAAACAAAATAGAGAACGTGTTTTACACACATTGGCCGCATTCAGAGGAGACACCTGCTGTGAATGGATCATTTAATTGCAAAGGTTTCTCACTCTAATTAAAAAAAAACAGTTGCCAACTATTGACTCCGCTGAAAGCTGCCAATGTGTGTGACACACGCACTTTATATTATATCTAATTTATTATATTATATATATAAATATATTATATATTATATATTATATATTATATATTTTATATTATATATTATATATTATATATTATATATTATATATTATATATTATATATTATATATTATATATTATATATTATATATTATATATTATATATTATATATTATATATTATATATTATATATTATATATTATATATTATATATTATATATTATATATTATATATTATATATTATATATTATATATTATATATTATATATTATATATTATATATTATATATTATATATTATATATTATATATTATATATTATATATTATATATTATATATTATATATTATATATTATATATTATATATTATATATTATATATTATATATTATATATTATATATTATATATTATATATTATATATTATATATTATATATTATATATATAATAATATATAGCTAATAATAATTTTATCATGAGTGGGACTGCATCGTCCAAAGTTTTTTGTTTCTTATTTCAGCTACCATAAGACTATTGTATCTTTTTTAAAAATACAATACAATGGTTAATGACGCAAACAGTGAAAATAATGTAAATGAAATTCAATGAAATTTATGTAAATCCAAATTTTATGTATGTATTCGTATTTTAAGAGTATATTAATTATTTCAATAAGTTTAATTTATATTTTTGTTTATGTTTTACTTTGTTTTTTATATTAAAACCCATAATTTAAAATATAATGAAATGATAACAGATGAAAATAATGTGCATTAATGATGAACCGGATGTACCGGATGAACCGAATCGGGGGCAGAAAATAAACTGCACTTTGCTTGCTATGTTTTCTGTTTTCCTTGTAGCAAGGTCTCAAATGCAGGCATTAAAAGAGACTTCAAGACCCATCAAACAAAATATCATAAATAAAAAAAGTAAATTTCTTTTATTTTAGCTACAGCCTTACATATACATTGAAAGAAAAAAATTAAATATCCTTTTTGAGGATTATTTTTTATTCAATAGTGCTCCCTGTATTTTATTTTTATATCAACAATATTCAATTTAAATGTAATAATATAGTTTGGTGTAGTTATAAAATAAAAATGATATCTGAATAAAAAATATTTTGAAAGAAATGATCAAAGGTTGAGGGGGTGAAAATATAAAATTTTTTTTCCGATTAGCATGAAAATTCTTATAAAGCAGTAAGGCGGTCAGTGGCAGGACAAAGTCTTCCAGGGAATACTAATATTTTACATATATGTTTTCACTTCGGTCGGCAATCCCCTCACTGCAATACTTTTTTTATATTTTACGTTTGTAATGACAATTATAAAAAAAAATTCCCAAAAAAGATATGTGAGCCTTTTTCTTAGCTTTCAAATGATGTTCACTAAAACTTAATCATATTATTTTTTGATTGCGAAAAAAAGAGATTTCCAGAGTTAAGATTCAATTTTTTGTTTTTTTTGAAAAAAAAGCCAAAAACATTTTTTTTTATGCTGGTATAATTTAAGAGTGGAGAGTTAAATACTTACGGATCAATGACTTTTTCACGTCAAATAGATTGCAAAAGTGGTTTTTTGAATTGAGAACACGACATCTTTGACTATGTCATCGGAACGTTTTTAGAAATATACAATGAACTAACAAGTTAAGACAAGTAAACAAGTTAAGAAAAGCACGGTGCGGTACGCCTCGCACATGTAAGTTGCGATTGAAAATTCATTGCTCCGTAAGTATTCATTTATTCACTCTCAAGTATTAAGACATTTTTAAAAAAAAAACAAAATAGGTCTAAATTAAAATGAATCCATTCTGTTGGAATCTCTGAAAAAAGGCGCACATTTCTTGTTTGGAACAAATTTTTCTATCTTCGTCAGTTATTGCAGTGTAAGCAATTGAAAAAATATCCTTTTTTACAAACGTAAAATAAAAAAACAATTTCGCAAATTCCTTGTTTTATATTGAAATAAAAAATTAGTTTCAAATATTTTTGACTAATGAAGAACCTTAAAAAAACTATTATGAAAAAAATATTGGTGGCAAATATTGAATGAAATCTTGAAATTTTAAAAAAAAATTAATTGTACAAAAAAAATTTACCAAAACGATTTAGAATTTACCATTTTACCAAGTCAAAAATTTTCTACCAAAATAGTAATATTTTACCAAAATGGCAACCATGGTTATGCTGTGCTAGCTGAGCACAGAAAAGAGAACAGAGCAAAATGGAGTTCATTTAAACTATCGCAACACGAAGCGTGAAAAGAAATCGATTAAGCAATGCGTGGCAGGCGGGTTAATTTCTTAAAAAACTATAATTTTTAATAAGGAATACTTTTTATTAAAATTTTTAAAGAAAAATATCCCAAAATAATATTGAATAACAAATATGACATTTTAAAACTTTTTTCATAAAAATCGGCATAATACTTTTGAATTTAAGTGGTAACTTAAAATTTGCAGTTCAATTTTATATAATAGCTTAGATAGAAATAGAAGTATATATAGATGTGTGTCGTTTAGTTGCAAATCAGTGTCTTCTCCAAAAATTTAAACAAATTTAAAAAGTGATTGCATAATGTTCGGCGGTTGAGAGCACATATAAATCATGTCATTTTATGTGTTGAAACAGTTTTATTCGTAAATTTTATTGTGCTCAAATTACTAAGCGTAAATAATAAATACGCTTATGAAACAGAATACTTAAAAAATATACCAAAAACTGATTAAATGAACTTAAAGTATATCAGTTTTTATCTTTTTTCTAATAAGTAACAAGAATGGAAAAGGTCTTGGTTTGCAACTAAACTACACATATATAAAATGTTTCAAGTGGGTTGGTGACCGTTTAAATCTCAAGAGAACGATAACACCTTACAAAGTTTGTTGCCAAAGCCAATATCTCGAATAATAATTAAAATAAAATTGCCACACTCTCTATTACCGCCCATAAATAAATAAAAACGCTATATTTCAGACGAATTCGGTTGTATAAGACCAAAATGTTATAAGTAAGTTCGCATTGCTACTCTCAGCAACTCAGCAAAATCGGCGTTTTTGAACTATAACTACGCACATTTTTCAGAAATCATTATAATTCCTGAGTTTTGAATGTTTTTATAATGAAACTTGGTGTGTATGTGCTACGTGACCAAGTGGTGCTTACTATTTACATAAATGTTGCCACGCCTACTTTTAACGTCCATACAATATCGTTCATGCGGTGTCTCTAAAGATTTTAGGAACAGTAACACCTAAGGCCACCGAATTTACAACAAAGGTTAATGTCTCAAATAATAAAAAAACAAAAATTACCAATCCCCCTATTACCGCCCACAAATCAATAAAAATGCTATAATTAAAGGGTTTGGGTCATATTAGACTAAAATTTGATAATTTAGTTCATATGGTTACTTTTGGAATCTGAACTAAAAATGGGCGTGGTCGCACTACAGTTGTGATAGTTCAGATATTTAAAATTATTATATGACAGTAAGGCGGTCTGTGGCAGGACCTCGTCTTCTCAGGACGACTAGTGTTATTGTAAACATCTTAAACTGTAAAAAAAAATTTTATTTTTTTTTATTTCCGTCCTAAGTGAACACAAAAATAAAAGGTGTATTGATGGCTCGAGTGATAACGACATTTGAAGTCAACTTTGAAAAATTTCTGGCGCCCAGAGACGATTGCCAGACAGAGAACCCGTCCAGAATGAAAGTGATTGCGACTGACGATGCAGGGTTGCTTTTATATCAGTGGTCCCCGTTTCATAGTTCGTGAACTAGTGTTCAAATTTGAACATTACACCGACACGATCACATGTACACAGTTCTCTTATTCAGAGCCCGAACAGAATCAAAAGTCGTAGCGACCGGCGATATAGAGCACACAACAGAACACACGCAAGTTAACGAAGCTGTCAAAAATGAAATCGTTGAGCAAGAGTCGCGGCGACTTATCGCTAGAGTAAAATTGAAAACAATCTATTCTATTTTTTCTCTAACGACTGACGATTTCCTCTCTGAGTACAATTAGAGCTGCCATATTTTGCAAACAATTGAGTATGGCTGCTAACAAAACTAAGCTATATAAAAGCAACCCTGTATCGTCAGTCGCAATCGCTTTCATTCTGGACGTTTCTGTGTGTCTGGCGACCAGAAAGGATCACCGGTCGTAACGACTTTTGATTCTGTTCGAGCTCTCAGTTGGCTAAGACTTCAAACGAACAAGTTCACGCCGCTTGATCAACTTACTGATTAATTATATTAAATTACCACTGTTCTTAATTAAATCGGAATACGAATTAAAAAGCTCTCAGTTGGCGCTAAGACTTCAAACGAACAAGTTCACGCCGCTTGATCAACTTACTGATTAATTATATTAAATTACCACTGTTCTTAATTAAATCGGAATACGAATTAAAAAAGGCTTCTCATTTTTGTTTCTTTGTAATAATAAAATAATAAAAATAGTTTTTATAATAATAATAATAATACAATTCTTGCTTTATACTTGCACAACAATTTGTGTCAGTACAGAGAGTGAGAGAGCTACTAGCCTAAGCACAAGACCCGAAAATTGTGGTAGTATGTGTTTGGGAATCACTGTTTAAATAGTATAGTTTTGTTAGCAGCTATGTTTTTGTTGTTGTGTAAGTGCAATAAAAACAAAAAAGAAACGTGAGAACAAAGCAAAAGCTACGAAACTGGCTTTGAACATACCCAATTGTTAGCAAAATATGGCAACACTAATTGTACTCAGAGAGGAAATCTTCGCCCGTTAAAGAAAAATAGAATAGATTCTTTCGAAAATGATATTAAAATTAGAAATTAGTTTTTGGATGTGCTAGTTACGTAGGCATGGGTGTCCACAGGGGGCACGCGCCCCCCTAGGCAGTGAACAATTTTTAAATATCTTCAAATTAACCCCATATCGCGCCGTGTTGCAGATCTGCAGCATTTAGGAATTGCTCTAGAAAAATAACTGAAAGAGAAAAAATTAAGTCGGAATTCTTATAAATGACTCATAAACATTTTAAGCAACCCTAGCTTTTCAATTAGAGAGTAAATCAATCAACAGTTATTTTTTTTATTTTTAGTTGCAACATTGTGATTTTTAATTTGGCAGCAGTTTGTGTTTTGCAATATTTTTAATATATTTGTAAATGACTAAAACTGTTATTAAAGGTGTTAATAATTAAAATAAAAGTTTAAGAGCTTTTTGGTGAGTTATTTAACTACACTCATCATGAATCACTATATTAAGAGCAATGTTATATTCCCTGAAATATGTTAATCTTTTAAACTGTAAAAATTTTTTTTTTGCAAATATTTGTATAAATAAAGTATTAATATTAAAACAAAAGTTGTTTTTCTTTATTTTTAAGACAGTTTGAGGAATTTTTAGGTAAAAATTGAAACTGACGTTATTGCGCGATTTAGGGTTAAATCAAAAAGCCGTAAGCTACAATTAAAAAATTTTACGGGGAGTCAAAAATCTTTCTAAATTGTTATTGTAATTATAAGTTGCGCTCAAACTTAAGGATTTTAGAACTTTTTTAATAAAATCGTCGTTTTTAGTTGTAAGAGTGTAAAACTTGGCAGGAACATGTATTTTGATAAAGTGCAACAAAATTCAATCAAAAAGTCGACTTTGAATTTATTGTAACTTACCATACCATTTCATTTGCCCTTGTTTCACAGGCACTTTTCAATACGTATACTTACACTTTAAAAATTTTTGTGTATAAATATTACTAATTACTGCGTCCATTCTACGAATTTTATTAGTAGTTTTCAGTCACAAATAGGATTCGTAGATTGGACGTTGTTTGGTACATATCACAAATATTTTATTCATACAAAAACAAATCTATATTGTACGAATACATTTGTTTCATTTCCTAGTAACGAAAAAAAAGTTCTATCTGAGCTTGGTTTTCAATAACGCTTTCTTAGCTTACGGGCCACGTACTCTTTCAGTAGACTACGGCCACCCTGCAATCGTAAATTTCTTTATATATGGTAATTGTTTAACAAACCATGCTGAAAGATTTCGGTTGTAAATATTTTAAACTCAACTAATATTAAATAGTAAGAAGCCATTAGTAAATACTACGAATTTAATGGAAGAAATTACGAAGTTATTCGTACGAGAAATTGAGAAATGATATCCCTATTAGTCGAAGATCATTCTTCGGAGCAACAGATGGTAAAGGGCATTTAATAACGCATATGAACTTGAACGAGACACAAATTTATGTTTTAAAGTAATTAACACAAGAAGAAAACAAAGTAAAATAAATTTAAAAAACTAAATATTCTCCCAAAAGTCGGCTTATATAAAATTCATTTTTCTGTCATAAAGATGATACAATTAAAAAATCTTCTAATGCAAAAGCGAAAAAAGTTAGGAAATTCTGAATAAAGTAGGCTAATTTTAGATCAATCCCTAATTTTCAAGAAAATATGATGGAAAATTTTTGTTAAGAAAACGCTTTTAAATACATTACAATATCTTATGGTACAAAGTTCTTTTATCACTTAAATTTAAATAGGAAACTCTATTTGAAAAATTTATTTTATACTTCTTCAAATTCACGTTTTTTAATAGGTGTCTACCCTTTTTGAGAATTTTCTCAATTTTTTTCGCGTCACGTGCTTATATAACATCCAGCATTCAGAATCATTGCAGGGAGGTTCTGGAATATACTTAGAAAATGAATGGAGCCTGTTGGGTTATTATATGTACTCCCTTTTCTTTGTTTTTAGTTTATCGCTGTATGTATTGCCTATAAATATGTTGCACTCTTTACCTCCTGTTTACCCCTAACGTTAAGTACTCTCATTAAAAAGTTCAGTTGTAATAAAGCAGTTGTCAAGTATTACTTGTGCGCGTTTTCTTTAATAATCGAGCTATCGAATTGACAATTTGCGAGTTCGTGTCACAAACTATAATCGTCGAAATTGCTGCAGCAACAAAATTAGCTGAAATCGCCGTAATTCGCTGTTAAAAAATCTCAACAAAGTTCCAAGACTTTAGCAAAGAGACAAATTAGCAAAGTCTCGAAGTGCTCCACATCGTCTCTAACCTCACTTTCCTGCACGCTGTTCAGTGCTACAAACTGCACACAATGCAATTAAAAGATATTTACAGTCAAGTAAGACTGATACATACACGTTAGACATTGAAAAAATTGAAAGTTTTAATCTGCTGCTCCAGGAGCAACGGATTTGTTTCAGCAAAGCACAAGAGGAGTTGGAAATTGCGTGCGGACCTGAAGGAATCGTAATCGAGGAAGTTGTACGTGAGCAAGCGGAAACATGGTACGTGGATTCCATGGCGAACTTTAACCGGCTGTTCAAAGAAATCTTGCAACCAGTTTCTGTTGCTAACACAGTGTCTGCACCGGCTCTTGCTTCCACGCCAGCACCAGTAGTTGCTGCCATCGATCTTCCGGGTGATCCAACAGCTTGGGTTAGCTTTCATGACGGGTTTTTTTCGTTAGTAGGCAAGCACACAAATTTGTCCGATGGCCACAAAATGCACTATTTGCGCAGCTGCTTACGAGGCGTCGCATAAGCAATTTCGTTGAAGCTTGGAAGCTGCTCAAGACGCGTTATAAAGTGCTTCGTGTCATCGTGGTACATCATTTGCTAGCAATATTTTCGGTTAGCAAGGTGAATAGCGACCCAGCAAGTGGAATTAACCAAGTGCTCAATGCAATAGTGCTGCATACAAGAGCGCTCACTGCGCTGAGGAGGCCAACCGAGTTCTGGTACGATTGGTTAGTGCATGTAGTAGTTTCAAAGCGGGTTTTCGAAACTAGGAAGCAGTGGGAGCTCTCGCTTGCAGATGAGAAACTGCCAACGTTCGAACAACTGCAGAATTTTCTGCAAACTGCCGATCGCTCAAAATGCTGTCTTACACATCTACCGTAGCGCAAAACATTAAATCGAACTTCTAAAACCACCGAAGTACTCTACAAATGTTTTACACGCAGGTGAAAATCACGCTTACCCCCCCCACAACTCAAGCCGCTGAAAGGTTAAGAAAATGCTGTGTTTGCAAAGGCGAGCATAAAATATACGCCTGTTATAAATTCAGCAATCTTGACGCTGCTGCTAAAACGCGCTCTGTTAACAACAAAAACGCTTGCTTAAACTGCCTTAGCAAGGAGCATCAAGTTTTAAACTGTTGCACATCACACATCGCTTCATACCGCTTTTTCAAATGCAAGATTTCTTAACCAAAATAGACGAAACGAGACGATTGCAACTTGCCGAATGTCTGCACTCGTTTCGTCAGTTTGACATTTAACCCAAAATGAAACTATGATATAATTATTTGACAAGGTAGCCGAGACAGTTTTTTGGCGATTGCTAGTTGTCAAAAACAGCTAAAGGAGTTGTAGCTTGCTGCTGTTGACTAGCTATGTTTAAGTCGTTGCTTATTTTTTAACTTTTCTTTGATTCATTAAATTTATTCGCGAAGTTTATTGGAATGTTTTTAGTTTGCTGCGATTGAGTAGCTATGTTTAAGTCGTTGCTTATTTTTTCACATTTCTTCGATTAATTGCATGAACAGCTAATTTTGACAACTACCCATCGCCGCTCGTGAGAAAAAAGCCAGTCTACGCTACTACCTTGTCAGTATTTGTGCAATGAATGAAACGATTTGATCAACTCGTATGAAACAGCTGATCAATTGGGAACTTAGTATCTTTAAGTAATAAATTCAAGAGTAATAACAACTTTGTTAATTATTAAATAAACATTTGTAAACTATGAGTAAACAAAATGTCGCACATTTTGAACAGCTGTTGTTGACGAGTTGAGACGCTAAAAAGTTGGTTCTTATGGAAAAAAACGTTTTGTCAAACCGTTTCATTCAGTTGCGATGAGTTGACGTGTGTCTATTTTGGACAGCAGCATTGAATTGTATTTAAACGAACATTTTCGTCTTTACTCGTTACGTAGCGACTCGTCTATTTTGGTTAGGCCAAGAGCCGCCACAACAACTGCTCAAATCGCTTCAACCAGTTTGTCAATCGATGCAACCGCCTCTACACCGCTTACCACTGCTGAAATCCCTGCTGCACGTCAACCTAGTTCAAAGCGGGCGGCATGTTGAGTTCTTATATATCCTCCCTTTTCTTTGTTTTTAGTTTATCGCTGTATGTATTGAATATAAATATGTTACACTCTTTACCTCTTGTTTACCCCTAACGTTAAGTACTCTCATTAAAAAGTTCAGTTGTAATAAAGCAGTTGTCAAGTATTACTTGTGCACGTTTTCTTTAATATTGAGCTATCGAATTGTTACAAAATCGAAACTAACAGAGTCCAAAACCCATCAATACATGTACCTGTTTGTATATTCATTCATACTTTTGAATTGAAAAAAATACATTTTTTAAATAATTCATATAATAGGTATGCTTCCAAACTCGATTTTAGTAACTTGCATGCTGCTGGAACTGATGCATGTTAAAAAAAGGTGTAAGTCAGTTGATGTCCATGCGGGGAACATTTCAGGAGTAGCGACAACTCTAATTCTTAATTTTTGCGCATTATATGGATTTTTACCTCCTAGATCCAAATCTGATAAATTTCAGGCCGCTCGCAATTAGTTTATGAGTTATGAGCCTCCAAAACTGAAAAAAATGGTCTAAAAATTTAGCTGGTTTTATTCTTTTTTTCTTTTTTTTTTATATATTGGGAAATTTTTGTATTCTTATTTGAAAAGAGAAAAACTTAGGGGCTAAATAGTAATTAAAGTGATTTTATTTAAGGATAATGGAAACAACACATTATTTTATTTACTCAATTACTAAGAAAATTTGTTGAGAAAATTTTTTTTGAAATTACATGAAAAAATACATGAAAAATTACAATTAGAAATTACATGAAAAAAAAATTTTATTTGAAAATGTTTCGGCAGCGTGTATCAACCGGCGTATCATGATAACAAATTTAGTACCAAAAATCTCAGAAAATAGAATTTAATAGGTTATATTTTCTTTATGTGCATTATAGACTCCTTTATGCTTTTGGACCCCCTAGAACAAATCCTGCGGACGCCCTTGTACGTAGGTAAACACCTATGATTTCGGCTTTTCTCTTCTAGCTCTGAAAGGAGGGTTTACGACCCCTTCCCCCATAAAATTTTTTGCTCAACTCAACGTCCCCTATCAACCTGCTTCGGTTGATCCATTACGAATGAATCACCCTGTATAATGTTACATTATATTATAAATTTTTTGTTTTATATTAGAATTAGAGTATTGTTTTATATATATAATTGTTTTATATATGATTTAAATGCAAATTCTAAATGTTTGATAGTTTAAATCATACTTGATTTTAAATACAAATTCTTGTTGCTTGATAGTTTTAAATCGTTTAGTGAGCTTTAGGTCAAGGTTAGAAAAATTAATTGTTTTAACGAATCTTTCCAAAGAAACAACAGTAACAACAACGTTTTCAATATGAAAAGGAAAACCATCACTAGCTGATTTTATTGCAATTTTGGCCCTGCTAAAGGCTTCATAAGAAATCTTTGTGATAAGCCTTGTGTTTCATATTTGTCTTATAAAAAATGTTGTAATTTTCGTATTAAAAAAGTCAAAATGTGATAGTATTTTCTTAAAGGTTTCATAAGATGCATCAATGAATAGCAGAAATTCTTAAAACGCAAAGCTGTACTACCCCAACAACACTCTGTTCGTACGACCGAATATTTTTTAATTTAAGTACTTTCAACTTTTATTTGTATTAAGAAATCAATGTTTTTGATCAAACAATGTTTGTTGTACACTTTAAGCTTCAAATTTCACTTTCATGGCCGAGTTTTTAGTTTTTTTGCAGAGATGAGAGGTTTTGCTGAAAAATGCTTTGTGTTTAAACATATGGAAAAAGCTCAGTGCTAATAGTGCAAGCTGACTCCGAGCATAAAGCTACTTTTTAAATAGTTCAGCGCTTGTATCTACATCTCGCTTGCTCACACAAGAAATATACGCGCACTATAAACACCAGTATGTTCAAGAAGCTACTTTGTGAAGCATTGAATAAGCGTTCACTATGATCAAAAAAAGCTCGACAAAGCTGCTTTATGAATCAGCTTCAGCCAAAGATTCCAATATGAACGCAGCCTTAGAACTGACAAATTTTGTTGTATCAAAACAACAAATTTTTTTGTATCAAAAAAATTTGTTTTTTTAATATAACTTGGAGTAAATATTTTTTTCAAAACGTTCTTTATTGGTGAGCAAAATTAAACAGAAACATAGTTAAAAAATTAGAAGATAGCGGTAAAACAAAATTAAATCAAACCAAAGCTTTAAAAACGAGCTCGCATTGAAAGTCGGGCAGATAAGGAATTCAATGCTAAAACTAAGAATTGAATATTTTTTTGCCAATCCTTTTTCTTATATGACTGCCTGCAGCCTTTTTGAAATGGGTGCAACCAACTTTTTAAAAACTTTAGCTCCAATCTGATTCCACTCTTCACTTAGGATACTTTTTTTTAGGATTGGATCTTTAGTTGCCCATCTCTGATACTGCACTCAGGGTTCAAGTTTATCTCATAGATGTTCTAACACATTTTAATCTGGGCCTTGTGAGGTTGTTTTTATGACATTTGGACAAATATTAAGTACACAATTCTTTACCAAGAGCGTCGTACGTTTCAGGTCATTGTCTTGGTAAAGTTAAAAATTGTCTGCAATTCCTTATTTACCCGCACTTTCTTTTACTTGCGCCATGAGAATTTCAAGGAACATATTTTTGTCATTATACTTTCAATAAAATTAATCCTTCAAACATCAGACGCAGCCCCAAACCATGACTGATCCTTTACCATGCTTAATCGTATGTTTAGAATTTGTATTGCAAAATTCTTCATTCGGTTTTCGATTTCCATCTAAACCAAATAAATGAAATAAACTCTCATCGGTAAACAAAACCTGCACTAAAACTTTATTGTTTAAAAGTGCTAAAGATACTAATGTTGTCTGTTTTATAACCTTGCTCCAGAATAGGAAGTCTTTGGTCATTTGCTCATGCACGAAATTAGGGCGTTCCACAGGGTCCGACGTTATCTAACGTTTTTTTTTTTCAACTAGTGCTTATTTCGTGAATGGTAACGCTTAGCTCATGTCTGATTTGACAGATAATTAGTTTTATCCTTCCGCTAGACGAATATGGTTGTGTATACGCTTGAACAACGCTGGGAAATATTGCGACATTACTTTGAAAATCATGATGCCGATTTTGCCACAAAAGTCATCTTTTCAGATGAAGCTCATTTTGATCTTGGTGGGTATGTAAACAAGCAAAATTGTCGCATTTGGGGCACAGAAAACCCGCACGCATACATTGAAAAGCCGCTGCACCCAAAACGAGTCACTGTTTGGTGCGGATTTTGGTCCAGAGGCATAATTGGGCCATTTTTCTTCGAAAATGGGCAAGGAGTGGCCGTTACAGTCAATGGCGATCGTTATCGGGCCATGTTGAACGAATTTTTGTGAAATACAGCTGCATACAATCGATAATGTGGTTAAAAATTGGACCGATCGTGTAGGCTACTGCATGGCCAGCCGAAGCAGCCATTTGAACGAAATTATTTTCCATTATTAACCGGAAGGATTGAACTTTCAAATAAAAAAAGAAATTTGAGAAAATATTCAGTAGTTTTTTTTTATGGAATTTTCAAAAAAAAAGTTATTTGGCGGACTCTGTATTACAATTTTCTTTCTAATACAGTGCCTTTTTCGTGCTACTCCTTAATTTTAACAACTTTTACTCAAAACTCTTCAAATTGTACTGAGTCAACTGAGTCAACTCTTTTTCAAATTGAGTTTTAATATGACTTCTTGTTTAAGTGCCAATAAAAATGGGTCTGTTATTATTTCTCTTAAAAAATACCTTTCATCTTTGGAGCTAAGTTTATTTTTAGCTACTGTACGTTCTTTATTGCATATTCTCTTATCTAGTATATAATGCTTGATTATATCGTGCACTGTTGATTTACTTTTTAAGGCCATTTGTAAAATTTGTCGCTCGGATTTTCCTTTCAAATAATAATCTATCACGAGCTTTTTTAAGTTTTGCGTTTGACTGAAGTTATTCCTACAGTAATAAAGAGTTTTAAGCACGAATAACGGTTTACGGACCATGATTTGCACTTTTTCTATACTTGCCCGACTTTCAGTGTGAGCTCGTTTTTATAAGTTTGTTTCGATTAAGAAATGCCTGCCCGACTTTTGTTGTGAGCCACTGTATATAACATAAGCTATGTTCAAATAAGCTCTATTGAAAACATGTGCTCTAAATCGAAAAAAATCGTTAATTTTTTAAGAAACATGCCGACTTAATAATATGACGATTCAGAAAAGGAAGATTAAATAACTCACTCACAAGATTAAAGAACTCACTTAAATATTCACTGAGTTCATTTAAAGCACACAAGAAGCAATCCACTTACCCACAAGCGAAGATTCAGCGGAAAATAAACAAATTTTATCATAAAATATTTTCTACCCATTAACATTCGTAAAATATTTTAAGAACTTTTTACATATTTCAATCCAAAACACAAACTTTTTTCATAGACATCATAAACGAGTACAAAAATGTGTTTATTAATGTTGCTTTTTTTCTTTTTAAATGAGTTCTTGAATGTTATCAAATTTGTACGTTTTCCATTCTATTAACTCTCAAATGCCTCCATAAAATAACCACACTTTTTCCCTCCTTTTTTCCTAAATGAGTCAAAGAGGGATTTTTCAAAATTTGACCCTACGGGACAAATGTCAAAAGTTAGGTCTTTGACCCATTTAGAGTGCCCCAATCGAGGGCAACAGAGGCCAATAGAGGCCGATCCACCCATGCCAGTGGCACACCCCCTGGAACCCCCTGGGGGTTCCCCATGCAAACATTTAAAAAATCACCATTTTTGGTACTTTTTGATATGGAAAAATGTTTTGCTTACCGTGTCTTGCAAGACGTTCAGCCTTCATTTCGTTATACATAAACATACAGTAAGTCTATAAAAACTCGATTTCCTTGATTTTTTTTTTTGAGGAGCATTTTTGTTTTCTTTGCTTAGATATATTTTAAAAATGAAACAAAACCCAGCTTCAGCATCCATAGCTACTCACGGTTTAATGCCATCCTTGTCGGTTCTGCTGGGAATCTCTTCTGGGGGGCCTCTTCCACGGAAAGTGATGAGTTCCTCGTCAATTTTAATATGGACTATGTATAAATTTTAAATTTTGGGCCAATATTCATAAACGTATCTTATCGGTGAAAGCATATTGCCACGAACTTGTGATCGACACAGCTTTCTGTTGTCGAAGGCCAGGATGCGAGAAATATCATGAACTCGCTTGAGCGACATTTCTGTCGTCAAATTTGGCGGCACATGCTTTTGCTTCAACGAGTTGTTAAGGTTTTCACCTCGCGACCGATTTACATATAAATCGTTTTTGTTAGAATTTGTTTGCTCTATAAATCTGCATTCTGTCTATACTTTTCAAGAGTAAAAGTTCAAAGAATGTGTCAAATTTAATATCATCCAAACAAACGAAGATTTCTCGAAGCACCGTTTTCCCATCAATATTGGTGAAACGAATTATATTGTTTCTTATGGTGACTAACTACGAAGAAGCACTGAAAGAGTCCTTCTATTCAGAAAATCTATTTGCAGGAAAGGCGGTAGTGCCAACACATCCTCAGATAATATTTTTTGTGGAAGGAAGCATTGTGTGCCATTTTTTCACCATGTTCTTAAAAGATACTCACTCAGAGAGTCCATTGAAGTTACTGTTGTTATCGATATTCGAAATAACGTCTTTCATATCCTCCAAATCGTTGGCATGGAGTTGCACTTCTTGCTCATAATCAATATCATTACTATCGCAAATCTCATTTTCAAAAGCCTTGAGACTGGACTTGGATAATTCCAGTCTTTCGCGAATTTCATCGTTCAACATGCTACGGATCTATAGACAAAGTATTATTTCTAATAGGAAGCATACAGGAATATTCAATAGAAAAGCTTACCCTAACGGTTTCAAGTTCGTCGCCCATTTTTTATGGTTTTTTGGATGGATAAAGTAATTTTTCTTTACTGATTTCTACACCAAAATGTAAAATGGCAGTGTCAAAATAATAGCAATGCTTGCGAAAGTGAGCCAAAATGGAAATAAAATAGTGTCAACAATAAGCAAAAGCTTGCGAAAGTAAAACAAATTAGAAATAAAAAAGTTTGCAGGGTAAAGTAGAGAAATAGTAAGCAAATCTTGTACAGGGGTCAAAAATAGACCCGAAGGAATACAAATGTCATTGGTACTTTTTACATCATACTAAAAAAGCAAATACAGAATTAATTAAATCTTCTTAAATAATTTAAGAATTGGTGCACTGAGCAAGTTTATAACGGTGTTTATAACAGT
Organism: Dichetophora obliterata; assembly: GCA_963920525.1. Classification (NCBI taxonomy): domain Eukaryota; kingdom Metazoa; phylum Arthropoda; class Insecta; order Diptera; family Sciomyzidae; genus Dichetophora; species Dichetophora obliterata. The sequence goes on from OY986435.1 coordinate 90,177,189, forward strand.
TTATAAACAGTTTATAACGGTGATAAATTTTGGTATTGTTACCTTATGCAAAGGCATTTATATAAAATCTTTGATCCCTGTTGAAAACATGAAAAAAATTTCAAAAATCATGTAAAAACGAAAAATCATGTAAAAGTCGTTTGTGGTGACCCTGATGACCCTAAAATCATTTGAGCGTTAAGATTTTAGTTAATAAATGCGTTAAGCTGGTTATTTTCAATATTTGATGTGGCCGAGTGAATGTAACAATTTACTAGTGTGAGAGAGGACGCAAGTTCAATCCTCGCATCGGAATGATTGTTTCTTATACGCTAATATATAATATTAGAGTAATTTTTAATTACAATTAAAAGTTTTCTATATGACCTTGTTATGTATTCTGCTGATTTTTTATGATTTAAATGAAAATTGTAAATGTTTGATAGTTTAAATCATACTTGATTTTACAGCGTGAATCAAAGTAACTGTCGCACCTATATTAATAGCAATTACACAAAAAGAAGCAACACTGGAACACATATGTTCCTCTGGCGTTAATAGTACACTTACTGCATGAACCTTTTCAAAAGTTTTGTCAATAATAATAACAGTATCATATTTTCCGAAGAAAAACTCTTTTGCAAGCAAGCCACAACTCGCAAAAAGAAAGAGTGTACGCAGCTTACATGGCAGATATTTCTAAAGAAAAAAAAAACCCTTGAAAGATTTAAAAATGTTTCGTCAATCATGGTTTGGGACGCTTTCTCCGAAAAAGGCAAATTGTCCTTTCTTCTTATCGAAAAAGGTGTTAAAATAATTCTGAATATTACTTAGAACATGTTTTAAAGAACTATCTTATGCCTCATGCCAAGCAAATTTACGGAGAGGGTCACTTTTGTTTTCAGCAAGATTCTTTTCCAGCACACAAGGCAAAAATCGTTTTGCTGGTGCAAAACAAATTTGCCATGTTTTATTTCTGTTGACGAATGTCTTCCGTCATCCCCTTACCTAAACCCCCTGGACTTTTCTATTTGGGGTATAGTGATGAGCAAAATAACGAACATAAACACATGACGGTAGGTAAATTTAAGCGACGATTAATGAAAATATCAGATGATATACCTGAAAACCAGATGCGTCCCACATGCTTGTCTTTCAGATATTATTTTGAATTTTTAAAATGAATTAATGGTGAAGGATTCGAATTAAACGAACTTTTTGCGGTTTTTTGTGGTTTTTTGCGGTTTTGCGGTTTTGGGTTGTGCAAGTTGACGTCACTTTTTGCGGTTTTTGCGGTTTTGGCTTGTGCAAGTTGATGATAGTTTTTGTGGTTTTGACTTATCTCCGTTCGTCCGTCCGTTTGGCGCTTTTTGATAAGCAGTTGCATAAAATGTAAACATTTTTGTTTTTTCAATGTTTGGGAAAATAACAAATTGTCTTCTGCGGTTTTTGATAAGAAGTTGTATAAAATGTAAATATTTTTGTTATCTCCGTCCGTTTTGCGGTTTTTTGATAATCATTTCCATAAAAAATATAAAAATTTGTGTTTTATCAATGCTTGGGAAAATAATAAATTGTATTCTGTGGTTTTTTGATTATGAGTTCCATAAAAATATAAAAATTATGTTTTATCAATGCTTGGGAAAATAATGAATTGTCTTCTGCGGTTTTTTGATAATATAACCATTAAAATCAAATATTAAAAGACAGTAATGAAATATTTTAAAATAAATTTTATTAAACATTTAGAATACATGTTACAATACAAGCTTAATGTCTTATCACTAATAGGAAGTCCACCGTGGTTCCTTAAAGATAGCTGCATACAAATTATAGACTTTTCCTACTTCTACTTTAATTATCATTTTTCTCTTATATTGGTCGATTAAAATTATTTCCGACTCTTTAAGCGTATTTCTCGGGATACAATTTGAATCGTCCATGTTTTTCTCATTGTCCTCGCATAATTCTTCAATCTTCATTTGGAGCACCGGCGCGAAGATTTCCTCAAATCGTGGATGTGCCCATATATAGGTAAAGTGGTCGTAATTTTCTAAATGAGAATTTGATGTTATCAAGTAAAATGTAGGTTCCGGGCAGATGATAATATAATTTTCTGGATCGCAGGCGAATTCCAATTCCTCTTCCAATTCCCTATTGATTATTTTCCATGTTTTTTTATTTTTAATTATATTGAAACTATATTTTAATGATAATGACACTGTGTTTTTTTTAACAATTACACTACTTTATATAGCAAAAAGTTTTTTTAATAAAATCCGTTGAATGCTACTATCTATCAACTAAAACCGCAAGACAATTTGTTATTTTTCAGTTGTATAATTTTATGTATTAGCGATAAGTGAACGCATATTATGTAATATTATATTTTTGAAATAAAAATTGTAAACATAATTGACCACAAATAACTGTGTTGTATATTTGTTTCTGTTCATAGTTGTAATATATTGGCGTCTTTAAGTAATTGATGAGTTCTAATGGGGGTTGCAAGTTTCCAAAGCTATCAAAATATTCCTTATAGTTTTTATTTTTATAGTAAGCTACCCAATGAGTACCGGGTCCGTTAACATCATCCAAATTGAGAATACCACATTCTTGAGTATACGGTTTTATCGGTAAAGAATCTCTCATAAAAATTCCTCTAAAATATTTAAGAAATTTACAATATTTCATTAAATCCACATCGGTTAATGGTCTTTTAGGTAGCTTTCTTAAGAGTTTTTTGACTCAGGTCGTAAAAACAAACCATGTCCTTCTTTATAAGGTTTTAGAAATAGACCTTTACCCATAGCTATTGACTCCATATATCTATTGTGACGAGTAGCTTCAGCTAATTGTTCTTTTCCATTTTTTATATCATTTATAGCTTTTGCTACAGCTGATCCTCCAGAAGCTATACCTCCAAGAGCACCTAGTGCTGTTAAAATGGGTATTAGTGGTAAAACTCCACCTATTTTTGGAACTGGGATTACTCGTGGTATATTAACTTGAGATTTTTTTCGTTTAAAACTTGACAGTACAGCTTTATGGGCTATTTTATAGGCATCACTGAATGAATTGGGTTTCTTTTTTATCAACATTTTTGCACCCTTTTTAACTGCTAATGAAAAGAGTTTCTCTCGATTCACTTTAGGGTTTTTATACTTTTTGCGCTTGGTTTGCCTTCTTCTCGATTTACTTTTGTCCTTGTTTCTCTTAATTCCCATTCCAAATTTAACTTTTGTTTTCATTGCGTTTGTTACGAACCAAGCGTACGCACGTTCTTTCAAATCGCTATCTTTGGATGTAACTCTTTGCGAAGCTTTCTTAGATAAAATATTATCAGCCTGATGCCGTGTGTTTATATCTTTTGATTGTGAATATGCAATATCATGCTCCTTACAAGCCGCATCCAATGGATTAATACTCTTATCACCTCTTTTTAAATGTTTTTGAAGCTTTGTTCCTGGTCCACAAAATTGATATCCCGGCAAATGAAGTTCAACTGGCAATGAATTTATTAAGTTGTTTATGCAACCATATCCTCTTTTCAACTGTTGCCGATGTGTATTATCTTTGTATATTATACCCATTTTCAAAATAAAATTAACATTTGGTTGTGAGTATAAAAAGGGAATGATGATTGTAGTTATATATGATTGATTTATATTCAATTTAATATAGTATTCAAAATGAGGTTAATTAAACAACGTATTCAGCTTAATGTTCATAATGCTGACTTATTTAATGATAGCGATAAAATAAGCAAAATTGTTCACAGTCCTCTTTTACCTAATTCAATACGTGCATTATTTGTTGGACCATCAAATTGTGGTAAAACTAACGTCATGATTAGTCTTATTGTGGATCCAAATGGCTTAAAGTTTAAAAACATATACATATATTCAAAATCCTTATACCAACCAAAATACGAATATTTGAAGAAACTCATTGTGCCAATAAAAGGAATAAATCTCTATACTTTCTCAGAAAACGAAGATGTTATAAGTCTAGATAAAGCTAAACCAAATTCAATTTTCATTTTTGATGATGTTATTTGTGACAAACAAAGCACGAAAATATTTTTGTATGGACCGTCATAAACAAATTGATTGTTTTTATTTGTGTCAAACCTATACAAAAATTCCTAAGCATTTAATACATGATAATGCAAACATGAATATTATATTCAAACAAGATGAAATGAATTTAAAACATATTTTCAATGATCATGTTATTGGAGACATGGATTTCAGAATGTTTATAAAGATTTGCAATGAATGTTGGAAAGAAAAGTATGGTTTTGCTGTGATAAATAAAGATGATACTATAAACAAGGGTCGGTATCGAAAAGGTTTTGATAATTTCATACATATATAAAAATCACATCACCACCTGTTACACCTCAGATCAGTATCAGATATATACCAGATCAGTATCAGATATAAACCAGTTAAGTATCAGATTTTAGAAAGCTCACAGAAGCACTTATCATGAAAAATACAAGCCTTAATGTTTTAACAAACCTTGCTAACACTCGGAAAATCTTAAAAGAAAAATTGAAGGAAATAAAATTAGATAAAATAGATCGAGTTAAATTGCTTGAAAATACATATCAACCCATTTCAAAGCCATTGAATGAAATAATTGGAAAGCTTAATAAAGATGAACACAATGAATATAACAAAGAAAACAAACGCACTAACGATCTTGCTAAAAAGAAAATAGAAAATATTGAAGAAATGTTTTGGGATGATATTGATGATGGCATGCCACAAAAATCTACTCAAAATGTGCACTTAAATGTTGATCCACAATATCTATCAACACTTGACACAGCAATGAATGATAAAAAGCAATGAACAAAAATAAACTAAGGCATAACAAACCATATCAGCATACAAGCAAGATAAAACCCAACATTGAAAATGAATTAGCAAAGTCTTTAAAATATTATCAACGTTCAAACACCAAACACCCCGACATTCAAACAGTAGAATTTGATAAAGACTTAAAAAATGATAATGGATATACTGATGCAAAAAACAAAGGCTATGATAATTATAATGTAAGGTCAGAATCTGATTTTGATAATGAAAATAAACTAAATAATGATGTCGAATACAAAAACAAAATAAATTATAATACAGAATCTGAATCTGACTTTGAAAATGAAATAAAACAAAGGGTTAAAAAACAAATAATTACAAAACGAAAAAACAAAGGGTTGCAACAAAATTTTAAACAGCGATTAAGAGATCTTCACAATAAGAACAAACATTCATTGCAACAAGAGAAATATGCTAACAAAATAACCAAGTTGAATACAAACGTCAACATTCATGATATTGGTAAAGATTTAGTACCTGTAAGATATGAAAAAAATTATATCGATAGCACGAACAAAGAAGAAAAAACGAATAAGAAATTAAAAATAAAGAAACATTTAAAATTTAAAAAGCAATTAAAAAATAAAATTAAAAAAATTTATCATCCCATTATATTAAACGAAATTCTCAATTCTCAAAATAAAAAAATAACAAAAATAATAATAATAATAATAATGAGGAAACTCACAATTTGATAGAAAATGAAGTACAAAATGAAAACAGAGTAAGAAGAGACATTGAAAATGATCGAGAACTATGGACAAGGCATAAACATTTTAAACGTAAGGCTAATGATCAGTTAAACACAGATTATAAACACCTTAAACAATTAGAAAATAATCGAGATAAGCACAATTCTCTACAACAAAACATTCAAATACTTAAAGATAGTAAAAAATTGAATAAAGTATATGGATTTAATATAGATTCATTGGGTAGATGGAGATATGGGAAAGAACTTTTAAAAATTCCTAATGAAAATAAAATTTCTGTTGGAAAATGTAAATGGCAGATGACACCTGGTCTATTTGAATTAGTTTTTCACACAAATCCCCTTCATTTCACTAAACGGGATTTACAAAATTATAAAGATATTTTATTATCTACAAATGCTCATAGACGTAATTATATTTCAAACAATCAAATTAAAGGAACCAAATCTTATAAATACCAACGTATAATAAGGAAAATATTCAATTTACCAAGCGCATTGATACGTGGACAAGGTCAAAGTTTTAAAGTTCATTAACAATAAATCGAACTATGAGTATTGGGATGATCCCAATGAATTAGTTGAAAGATTACGATTACTTATATCATCATCAACTGCTGGACATAATAACCATAATAACGAAATAATATCTATCATTTAAGAGTTGAAAGAAGCTAATATAATTATATAGCTAAAAATGTATTCAAATATTGATAAGTTTGGTCATTCTTCATTATCGAAAGATAACAATAGTAGAGTAAATAATATCAAAGCAATTTTACGAAATACTATTGGTTGGAATGTAGACGAAAATAAAAACCTAAATTTACATATGAAAAGAGTTATCAACTTAGGATTACCCAATGATGATAATGACGCCATTTCTCGTATATTTTTTTTCGAGAATCTAAATAAGATAACAAACATCTATGAAAAGAAAATGGCAGATATAAATACGGACATGGAGAATCTAAACAGTAAAACAAATAGGTTAGAAAATAAAACAAGAGATTTGAATGTTGCACTGAATGATAACATTAAAAATGATATAGATTTAATTGAGTCAGCAATTGATAATCGAATAAAATCTGTACATAAGGAAAGCTTTGAAGAAGTTATTGATTATTTAAAGACTATTGAAGACTTCTTGTTTAAATATGTAGTCGGAAAAAATCAGACTAATGCAGATGATGTTAAAAAATTTAAAATAAAATATCCAAAAATAAAAGGATTACAATAACGAGATATATGACTATATATAATATGGATAATAATAATAAACGAGATATAGTTGAAGAACTACATAAACAAGCACGGAAAATTTTAAAAGAAGACATGTAATAATGAAAGGAATTGATAACTTATGGCAAGCAGATTTAGTGGAAATGATTCCATATAAAAATGTCAATATGAATTATCGTTACCTTCTAACTGTTATTGACACATTTTCAAGGAAAGCATGGGCGGAGTCCATTAAAAATAAAACTGGAGAAAACATTACAACCGCAATGAAAAATATTTTCAGCACAAGTAGCCGTATACCAAAAAATCTCCAAACGGATGATGGAAAAGAATTTTACAACGTGCATTTTAAAAGATTAATGTCATTGAAAGGTATCAATCATTATTCAACTTTTTCAACTTTAAAAGCATCAATAGTGGAACGCTTCAACAGAACTTTAAAGGGAATGATGTGGAAGGAGTTTAGCTTTAATGGAACATACAAATGGATTGATAGCTATAAAAGCCTAGTTAACCAATATAACAACACATTTCATAGAACTATTAAGATGACACCCAATGAAGTAAATTCTTTAAATGAAAATTTTCATAAACCAAAATTTAAGTTAAATGATAATGTTAGAATAAGTAAATATAAACATACATTTGAAAAAGGGTGTACACCAAATTGGACAACTGAAATATTTAAAATTAGAAATATTCAAAATACAAACCCTACTACATACATACTTGAAGATTATCAAGGAAATGAAATCAAAGGAGGTTTCTATGAATATGAATTAATAAAAACCAAATTTCCACAAACATATTTAGTTGAAAAAATTTTAAGAAGGCGTAATAATAGAGCTTTTGTTAAATGGTTAGGTTTTTCTTCAGACCATAATTCTTGGATTAATGTAAATGATTTAATATAAATGCAATAATGTATAAGAAACATATTTTAGTTCACTACTTAATGATTGGCCAACAACATGTCGTTTACTTTAACAATAAATGGAAACTTATCACAACTTGTTGCAAATTATTTTCCGCCTATAGAACTCAAGCAAGATTATGTTTGTGGTTTGATTAGTTTCGACTCTTATCATTCTATTCCAAATGTGGATGATGAAAACAATTTGTTTCACATTGGTGATAAAACAATTGTAATACCAATAAGATCCTATGAATTCATGGATATATCTGAGAAAATTGTTGATGAATATGAACCATATAACGCCGGATTACTAGATATAAAAGCAAACTATAACACATTGCAAACAGAAATTCATAGTACCAAGGAACCAATTTTCTTCAATAGGGGTTGTTCAATTGGATCATTACTAGGATTTAGTAAAAGAATATTGGAACCTGATGTTATCAATTATTCTGATAATCCAGTAGATATTTCTAAAATAAATACAATATCAATTGAATGCAATATTATTAGTGGATCATATATAAATGAAGTTTCTGTACATACAATTCATCAGTTCTCTCTTCGAGTTAGTCCAGGATACAAAATTACTGAAATACCAATGAATGTTATATATTTACCAGTTAATACAAGACAAATAAGCATTCTTGTTCTTAAAGTCGTAGATCAAGGTGGTAACCTCATTAATTTCCGTGGTGAAAAAATATCAATAAGACTACATTTAAAGCCTATATAAAGAACGATTGTTTTTAATAAAAAGCATTTACATAACAACTCATTCACTAGTGTACCGACAACAACAACAAAAGAAGAATCAAATTCAAATAAAAAACCTACTTTTAAGAAACCCACACATAGAATTTATCTAACAAAATCGAACAAAGAGTTTTTAGAAAGCATTGGATTACAATTAAAAAAACAACATGAGTGACGTAATTAATGTTCTGTATAGACCATTTATTGACGATAGTATAGTGAAAAAAGATTACCACAGCTATACATCATATTTACAATCATTTGAAAATAATGATGAAATACGTATACCAATACAAAACCAGGACTTGTATGTATTACTAAGTGAGAGTGTTTTGTATATTGAGGGATTTGTATCCAACAGCGATAGTTCTACTTCAAAAACTGTTAAACTCTTAAACAATTGTATAGCATACTTATTTGATGAAATTCGTTATGAGATGAATGGGGTAGAAATTGATCGTACAAGATAATTGGGAATCGCGTCAGATATGAAAAATTATGTATCGCTTAATAAATTCGAAAGTACAAATCTTCAAAACGCTGGATGGTGTCCTTTTGTAAAAAATAATGTTGTACTTAAAACGGGGCATTTTAATTTTTGTGTTCCTTTAAAGACCTTACTTGGATTTGCTGAAGATTTTGATAAATTAATTGTGAATTGTAAACATGAATTGATTTTGATGCGAACTAAAGATGATAAGAATATTATGAGTTCAACTACTATCACCGATAATCTTGTGTTAAGCCTCTTGAGTATCACATGGAAAGTATCACACATTCAACTTTCAGATGATTACCGATTGAAAATGTTAAAAACAATAAATAGTAAAATACCACTTAATATATCATTTAGAAGCTGGGATGTTTATCATAATCTTTCTCTTGTAGAAAGTACAAATATTTTATGAAATGTCAAACTAGCAGGTGAAAATGAAAGAACACGATACATAATTTTAGCATTTAGAAACGATAATAAGTTCACACATTGTAACTTATCAGATGTAAAAGTTCATCTTAACTCTGATGTATATCCCTATGACGATCTCAACATTAGATTTGATCATAATCGTTACGCTTTACTCTATGATATGTATCAAAAATTTCAACAAGGATACTATGGACGTTCTCCACAACCACTTTTATCACCAGAAAATTTTGTCAACATTGCACCAATAATTGTTTTAAATGTCTCTCATCAGAATGAGAGTGTAAAAGGAGGACCAATAGATATTAGAATTGAATTAAAATTTCGAGCGAATGTCCCTCCAAGTACATCAGCTTATTGTATGCTTATTCACGATAAATTGTATGAATATTAGGGCGGGTCAAATTCTGGCTCAGCGATATTCGTAAAATACATGTAATTTCAAGACTTTTACTTGAAATTACATGTATTTTACGAATTTCGCTGAGCCAGACCTCCAAAAAATTCGTCCATACAAATTGACTCGCCCTAATGAATATATAACACTCACAAATGTTATTAAAAAAATAATTTAATAAAAAATATACACATGCGTTCTATATAAATAAGAGTTTTGATGACTGCGGCTATTTATTTAACACAATGTTTGCAACTGTTGATGTTCAAGGTTGTAAAATCTATGATAATCGTTTTATTGTTAGGGAGATAGCAGTCGTATTTAGTGAAGATGAATTTCACTGTTTCCACATAAAAGCTCCATTCGAATTCATGGATCTATGTGAAGATGATCAACGTCAATCCAATTGGTTAAAATTAAATCATCATAATTTATCATGGAATTATGGAAGTGACTCACTTAAAAACACCCAAAGTAATTTAAATCTCTATTGAAGAATAAAAAAGTGTACGTAAAGGGGACGGAGAAACAAAAATGGATTGAAGAATTTTTTAAACAGCGTGTTTTCAATATCGAAGATATTTCACAATGTGATGAAATAAACTTATCAATATTATATAATATGTATCCAAGAACATGTCAATGTCAATACCACTACAACAACAACAACCAAACAGGGAAACAACGTCAAATAAGATATGCTTTAAAATCAGCGTTACTTTTAAATGAATACATGTTACAAAATAATTTGTATTATAAATAAATAAAACATAATTAAGACTTTTTATATAAAAACAGCCAAACTAGATATTCTTATCATTTTATACTGAAATTTAGTAGAGTGTATATCTCTAAGAATAAAACATAAGATGAAATTAATTATATTTTTAACATTATTTTTCGTTTTAAGAAATGTGTCTAGTGTACCATTTTGGAAATTAGAAAATACTTCCATACCTATCATTAATCAAAACTCTAAAAGTATTGAATTTAATTTAACTCTATTTGATAATAATATCTTCAAAATTAATATATCATTTTTGTTGTTGAAAGAAACTGAACCGTTAAATTTAAATGATGAAACTCATAATATCTATGAACTACTAAGTACTGAGAAAGGAACAGAATTGTCTACAACAACGGCAACAACAACAACAACAGCTGCAGAATTTGAGAGTACAACTCAAGGAAAACCTTCAAGACTTTTTACTGTGGATGAAGCCATAGAAGCCTTTCGTAAGGATCTAATTACTAAAGAAAATGATATTGGCGGAATTATTGACTCTAAGGAAGTATTTTATCGATATTTTAAACTTGAATATGAAAATATAGATATTCCAATTCATTGTACTTATATTAGTAGATTTGAAGAGAGAAGATTGAGCATTAATTGCTTTGAATATCATGAAATTGAAACAGAAATAATTCTAAGTAATGGTGAAATTCAGAGAATTCGAATTCAAGATCCAAATTATAAACCATTGGAAATCGAAATTATAGATGTAAAAGACTATATACAGACATTATCTATGATCATTACTTAAATAGTTGCAGCCGGGGAAAGATTCAACACAAAAACATGATCTTAAGAAACCTTTCAATATTTATATTTATTGCTTACGTAATACTACAAATACATCATATTGCATGCTATCAAACTAGAAATTATATATATGAACGAAATGAAAATACTACTACTTTTTACAATGTTGAATATGGAAAACAGGTTAGTTTTGTCATACAGATCCCAAATACTTCTCTTCAAATAAAAGTAAACATAACCCTTCAATTGGAAAATGTTAAATATGATAATATTAATACGACCCCCTCATCTACCACAACATTGAGATATCCATACAGAGAGCCTTTTTATGACTCACTCTATCAACAAAATTTAGAAAGTTATCATAGACATAGTCCAACTCCAGAAAATAAATTTTCTGTTCAAGATGCAATTGAGGCTTTCAGGAGAAATCTAATAGAGAAAGAAATGCAAATTGATGGAATTTATGAAAGTTCAGGAGTTTTTCATCGTCACTTTAATTTAAAATATGAAACATTTGAAATACGAATTAAATGTTCCTACTATAGCAATTATGAATTACGTACACTTAATATCTATTGCTTTGAATATAATGGCGCTATAAATCAAAATGATAATGATGACAACACTCGACAAGAATTATACGAACGGTCAAATTATGGTATAAAACCAACAATTATTGATGTTAATGCTTATTATCAAACGTTACATATGAATATACAGTAGTTTAAAAAGAAAATATGTCTACCATCAAGGATATCTATACCTTTTTAAAAAAATTTTCACATATACCGGAGGATGAAAAGGATAGTGTTCAACAATTAAGAAAAAGATAAATAAAAATGCCTATTCTAAAATATCTAGCATTGTAAATGCTTATATAAAAAAAGATCCATTTAATATTTCTGTATACAAACCCTAAACTAATTTAAGTATTGTTAATATAAGAGTTTTTATATTGTATGCCTATGCTATTTTAAACTATGTGTCTATTAACGGCATGGTCTCTCACTTAAACTAATCATTATTAAAAACCAGTTTTAGCGACAGATCAACTGCCTCGTTATAAAAATTTCTGTATCTCTCGTTCACTTTTGGCTGAGCACGCATTAGGTATACACTTATAAATTCATTACTAATAAACATTGCTTTTCTTGATTTATTTTCAGCGTTTTTTGTTAATACAGTTTTTTTTATTATTAAATAAGTGATTTTGCTTAATAGAAGCTATATAAATTAGCAACGATATATTTTTAAACATTTTTTGGTGCCGAAACTCGGGAATCTTTTCCCTTAATAATTAAAACATTAAAAAACCTGTTATTAAATATTTTTATAAAACGTGAATACGATCACTTTAGTGCTTTCTAAAATCATTTGCATTTCTTCATAAAAAGACCAAAAACTTAATAATTATAATTATGAGTGATCTTGATAAAATAATTTCAAAACAACGGGATTCGTTGAAGCATATTGTAAAAATATTTGAAAGGTATAAGAAAAAGAACGAGTCTGAAAAATCACGTGGATTTTTGACAGGTGCCTTACAAGACCTAGAGATTTGCTATAGCGAGTTCAAGGTTAGTCATTAGGAAATATGCGATATAATTCGCGAACATGCTTTGAAAGCAGAAGACGTTCCTTATATCGCAGAACAATGTTTTTATGAATTTTATGATATTTACCTTAGTTTCAAGGGCAATATTTTAGAAGCAATGCCAAGCACCGTAGTATCACCTACGGGCGTTTACTCTAGCACATTTGCTCTACCCAATAGTCGAAATGAAACATCCTCTAATTTGGACGCAAATCTACCTAAAATCAGTTTGCCTAAATTTTCTGGCGACTACATGGAATGGATTCCATTCCAAGACATTTATGTCTCACTTGTGCATAGAAATGCAGCGTTATCTAAAATTCAAAAATTTTACTATTTAAAAGGTTCTTTATTTGGCGAAGCGGCCAACTTAGTCAAAACAATTTCTGCTACCGAAGCAAATTACGACTCTGCTTGGTCAATCCTTACAAGTAGGTACCACAACAAGCGTTTGATTGTGGATACATTAACTAAGAAATTGTTTAATATACCAAAGTCTGAAGGAACTATTGAGGGCATAAAAAGATTACTTGACACAACACAAGAGTGTCTTTCATCCTTAAAAAACTTAAATATTGATACCAGAAATTGGGATCCACTTATCATTTACCTTATTTCTCAAAAGCTTGATTTTCAAAGCCGAAAGGATTGGGAACAATCGTTAAGATCGTCAACTGAAGTTCCTGCCATAGACGACATGTTTGCCTTCTTAGAGAGAACCTTTCGTACACTCGAATCTTTACAAGAAGAATCCGAATCTTCAACGTCGCAACCAATACAACACAATTTGGCTAAGAATAAAAGAAATCAATTTCAGTCTAATCATATTGCACAAAAGTTGTGTTTATATTGTGACAAATCAAACCATTCCTTGTCAAAATGCTTTCAATTTAAAGCATTATCGTTTAAGCTTAAAAATGACTTTCTTTTTAAAAAACGAATCTGTAGCAATTGCTTTGCCTCCGGACACAACACCAAAGATTGCAAATCACCACAAAGGTGTAATATTTGTAAAAAAATGCATCACACAATTTTACACACCGACGGTCACACAAATAACTTCGTTAATTCTCATTCTCTAAACTTAAATAGCGATTCTTACAATCATGAATCTGCTACAACTCCGGTGATAACATTCGATTCTACGGTTACGAATTCATCCTTTGAACCATTCAGCAGTGTTACAACACACAATACTCAAGTACTTCCTAATGTTTTGCTTTCTACTGTTCGCCTTATTATTCAATCTAAATGTGGGCAACATACATTTAGAGCTCTTTTGGACCAAGGTTCTCAAGCCACTCTTGTAACAGAAAACTGTGTACAACTGCTTAAACTCAATAAACAAAAGGCTTATTGTAAGGTTTCAGGCATTGGAAATTGCAACGAAACCTTTTGTCGAAGCAGCGTAAGCCTAGATCTATGGTCACTAAAAAGAAAACTCATATTGACATGCAATGCTCTCGTGCTATCGACTTTATCTGCTTATGTTCCAAAATCGTCAGCATTGAACATAGACTTTAAATCTATTGGAATCGATTGCCTCGCTGATCCAAATTATCAAAGTTTTGATCCTATTGATATACTTCTTGGCTCTGACGTAATTAGTCAGATGTTAATTCCTGGACAATCTCTAATTCACAATAATTTATTTTTTCAAAATACACATTTCGGTTGGGTCATATCGGGACCAACTGAAAAGTCAATATCAAATATGGTGTTGGTTAACAATCTTAATTTAGAAAATATACTTAAATCATTCTGGGAACAAGAAGAAATACTATGTAGTCGCCAACCAACAGAACAAGAGAAAGCGTGCGAAAAATACTTTCAAAATACCACTAAACGCAGTTCATCTGGAAGGTATATTGTAAACCTCCCATTTCAATCGGTTCTGCTTCATAATTCTCTTCCAAAAGTAAGCAATAATCATAGGAATGCTTTAAAAAGGCTTTATAATTTAGAGTCTTGTTTTCTTAAAAATCCATCTTTTCGAGATCAGTATCGATCGTTCATTAACGAATATGAACAACTTAATCATATGACCAAAATTGGTACTTATCCTCATAACATTAAAAATAATTCCTATTTTCTGCCACACCATGGCGTACTTAAAGAGGATAGTACAACTACTAAACTTCGAGTTGTTTTCGATGGAAGTAGCAGAAGTGCTGGGCAAACATCTATTAACGATGAATTGTGTGCTGGCCCAGCGTTACAAAACGATTTGCCCCAAATTATTACACGTTGGCGTAGATATCAGTTTGCATTTAGTTCGGACATTGAGAAAATGTTTCGACAAATTGAGGTTGAATGGGAACATCAACCATTTCAACAAATTTTATGGCGTAACAATGAAAAAGAGGACATTCCGATATATAAACTTAATACCGTTACCTATGGTACTACTTGTGCACCCTACCTCGCGATCAGAGTCCTGCGCCAATTAGCTTTCGACTACATGTCAAAATATCCACTCGCCGCAAAGGTTTTAATATCTGAGTCATATGTAGATGATATCATATCGGGCTCCGAAACTTTAGAAGGGGCGATCTCTCTAAAAAAACAATTAAGTTCCTTGTTAAAAGAGGGAAAATTTATTTTGAGAAAATGGATATCTAACTCACCTGAATTTCTAAAAGAAATTCCCATTGAGCTTCGAGAGAACTCACCTACTTTAAACTTTCATAACGATAACATCGTTAAAGCTTTGGGTGTTCAGTGGAACACAACTTTAGATGCATTTTCATTTAAAGAAAATCTAACCGAACCCACTAAGGTTACAAAAAGGTCAATACTATCTGATTCTGCTCGACTCTTTGACCCGTTAGGTTGGTTAACTCCGTCAACAGTACAAGCTAAATTATGCTTTCAAAGGCTGTGGTTAGAAGGAGTAGAATGGGATGAAGAGGTTCCAAATGAAATTCGAACTAGTTGGTTAAAATACAGAGCAAATTTAAACATTTTTGAAAACTTAAAAATCCCAAGATGGTTTGGCTATTATGAACATGTTAAAGTGGACCTGCACGGGTTTTGTGACACATCTCAAGTTGCTTATGCAGCAGTTGTTTATGCGAGCATTCATCATGATGACGATTCAGTCTCAATTAATATTTTGCAAGCAAAATCTAAAGTTGCGCCTGTAAAAACAGTAACTATCCCTAGATTAGAACTCTGTGCTGCTTCGTTGCTAGTGAAACTCGTTAAAAGAGTTGAGAGTGCTTTCGATTCAGATTTTATTTCAAGTATAACCTACTGGTGTGATAGTTCCACTGTTTTGAGTTGGATACGTCAGCCACCAGCTCGCTGGAATGTTTATGTTGCTAACCGTGTAGGCGAAATACAGCGGTATTCTAATGTTACACAGTGGAGATATGTTCCCTCTGTAGAAAATCCTGCAGATTGTGCTTCAAGAGGCTTAATGCCTAAAGATTTAATTAACAATAAAGTATGGTGGTCTGGACCGTCATATTTAAAATTACCAAGTACATCATGGCCAAAACCATTAACCAATCTAAAAACCGTATTAGAAGAAAGAAAAATAAAATTAATAACTCATATTTCAAGCAAACCCTATCCTGATATTGTTATCAAGTATTCAAATTTAAATAGATTGCTTCGAGTATGTGCACTGTGCTTTCGATTTTACAGTAATTGCAGACGAAGAAAAGAAATGCGAGAAATTGGCAGTTTGAGAGCTGTAGAAATTCAAAATACGTTCCAGTTTCTTATAAAGGTTCTTCAAAATATTGATTTTTTTGAAGACATAAAAAGGCTAACTCATCAAAAAGACCTTAAAAATAACTCATTACTTAAACTTATGCCATTTATAGATAAAAACGGAATTCTTCGAGTTGGTGGGAGGCTACAAAATTCAATACTGCCACTCAACATTAAACATCCAATTCTCTTGCCAAAATGCAATCCTTTGTCAAAACTTATCATTTTAGATGCACATGAACGCACATTGCATGGTGGCATTACATTAACAATGTCCTACGTAAATAGAAAGTTTTGGATAATATCCGGCAATCAATTAGCCAAGAAAATTATAAGAAGTTGCATTCGCTGTTTTAAATACGCAGCACAAACTTCAAAACAGATAATGGGAAATTTACCATTTGTCCGCCTTAATGTAACAAGGCCCTTTAAGCATAGCGGTGTAGATTACGCTGGTCTGATTTTAATTAAAAATTCAAAGCTTAGGTCCGCAGTAATATCGAAAGGCTACATATGTTTGTTTATCTGCATGGTTACCAAAGCCATTCATTTGGAAGCAGTGTCCGACTTAACTTCTAACGCATTCTTAGCAGCATTTCGACGATTTGTTTCAAGGAGAGGTGGTTGCACTGATATCTATTCTGACTGCGGCACAAACTTTGTAGGAGCTGCAAAAGAATTAAAAATTCTATTTAATAAAAGCCAATCATATTTGCCAAAAGAATTAGTTGACTCTATGTCAACTGCTGGTACAGATTGGCACTTTATTCCACCTGCTTCACCAAACTTTGGAGGTCTTTGGGAGGCAGGTGTCAAGTCTGTCAAACATCACTTAAAACGAGTAATGGGTGACAGAGTTCTTAATTTTGAAGAACTTTATACTCTACTTTGCCAAATAGAAGGCTGCCTTAATTCTAGAGCACTGTGTCCTCTCTCGTCTGATCCTAGTGACAGCAACGCCTTGACTCCGGCTGATTTTTTAATAGGGGAACCTACTAATTGTGTTCTTGAGGAAAATCTACTAGATCTGGATATCAACCATTTGACTCGCTGGAAGGCTATCGAGAAAATGAAGCAACATTTTTGGAAACGGTGGTATGGAGAGTATCTTAATCGCTTACAAGCTCGACCAAAATGGCTTAAACCAAAACCCAATGCAAAAGTTGGCGATTTGGTTCTAGTGGCAGATGAAAGATGTTCCCCTGGCCAATGGGCCCTCGGACGAATAACAGATGTTCATCCTGGAGATGATGGTTGTGTTCGTGTTGTCTCTTTAATATCGAAACAAAAGCTTATTAAAAGGCCTATAACTAAAATTTGTTTTCTTCCTTCAGACGAACCTCAATTGGATGACATTAACGCTAATCCTTCCATAGAAACTTCTTGTGATCTTAGTGATAAGAGGATGGAGCCAAGTCCTGCAACACGCTGTGAGTCGGAGCATAGCGAAATCTAAAAAGGATTTGACTAAAACACTCCCAACGAAGGCCGTCCTTCTTATTACATGGATTAAGAACAGCCGTTCTTAGGGGGAAGAATGTTCAACAATTAAGAAAAAGATAAATAAAAATGCCTATTCTAAAATATCTAGCATTGTAAATGCTTATAAAAAAAAGATCCATTTAATATTTCTGTATACAAACCCTAAACTAATTTAAGTATTGTTAATATAAGAGTTTTTATATTGTATGCCTATGCTGTTTTAAACTATGTATCTATTAACGGCATGGTCTCTCACTTAAACTAATCATTATTAAAAACCAGTTTTAGCGACAGATCAACTGCCTCGTTATAAAAATTTTCTGTATCTCTCGTTCACTTTTGGCTGAGCACGCATTAGGTATACACTTATAAATTCATTACTAATAAACATTGCTTTTCTTGATTTATTTTCAGCGTTTTTTGTTAATACAGTTTTTTTATTATTAAATAAGTGATTTTGCTTAATAGAAGCTATATAAATTAGCAACGATATATTTTTAAACAGATAGACTTGTTAACATTCAAACGAAAATGGAATACAAAAACAGTTTGAGAAAAGTAAATTTTCAATTTGGTGAACATTTTGAAAACTGTCCGTGGTCAGATGATAATTGCAGAGTTGGACCAGACACTTGTGGTTGTTCATCATTTCAACTTATGGCAGATGAGGCGAATAAAATAATTCAACTTTATACAAATATATACAATTTAAACCGTTGTAAAAATTGTTCTTTTCATAAATAAATTAATAAATAAATAAATAAATAAATATATATATAAAATTTTTCTTATAAATAGTTTCAATATTTTGAAAACATGTAATAGTGTAAAATCAAAAGTCACCTTACGTACAACTAACAAACAAAAAATGAATGAGGATGTATTTTGGGGTGTTGACAAGGACATGGATTTTTTGAGTGAACTTCAGACATGCTATGAAAATTTGGATAAAGCATTAGAGGACACACAAAATTATATTAGTAAGAATGAAGAAGAGCAACAAAATCATCAAATGCAACCTTAACAACAGCAACATTATTTCGGGAGTGAACTTTTGCAATGTCATGAAGACTTTAATAAAATGTTTGAGGAAACTCATGATGAAGAGAAACCAATTGACGATATCAGGGAACCTGTATTGAAAAAACTAAAGAAATCAATAAAACGCAAAAAAAGTCTTAAAGAACAACAAGAACAGAAAAAAGATGTTCAACCTGCTAGTTGCAGTAAATGCATTAAACATGACGATTTAAATGTTTTGAATTTATTTAAAGATGATGAATTTACAATTACTATACAAAATCATAAGGAAAAACCATCTTTTGAAATAAATTTTAAAAATAATGTAGAAGTTTGTAGATTGAAAAAAATAATTCAACAATGGTGTAATGATGAAGTGCTGAAGGATGAAACTGTTGACTTGATGCACGTTGCTCCCTCTAAAATGGATATTGGAAGCGATATCGGATGGTTTTCCGAAGACAAATTTCTAAACCAACTAATGGGGATTATCTATAAATACAAAAAAGTCAGCACTCTGAAGAATATTAAATGTAGTAAAAAATCAATATTTGGATTTGTTCGATTTATTGATAATCAATTTTACATTTATAAGTGTACTGATATTTTACATTTAAAATAAAAACATATCAAATTTATTTTTTATTAAAACTATTTATTTTGTTTAATTCTATTGTTTTTTTCAGTATTATTAAACTCAAAATCAGTTTTATTGCTGTTGCCATCCATCAATTTTTTAAATGTAAATGATCCTGTGTTCATCGCCTCCAGAGTTTTATCCTTTAATGCATTGTAGCATTGTGGTAGAAAGATTACATTTTTTTCCAGTTCCAGCATGATTTTCGTCCCAAAGATGGTGTCTTTCCGTTCCGCTTTCAGAATTCGTAATTGTTTATTTAGAGGGATATCAGACAACCTTAAACATTGCTTTATGAATCCCGTTTTTTGATTCAATTTAATATTATTGAGATCATCTAATATTTCACTCATTTTAATTTTTTATATGTTTTTTTCTTTTCACGACTTGATTAACGTTTGTTCAAAACATTAAAAACTGAATGTTAAATGTCAATAAGTTTCTTGACATTTTATAGTGTTTCCCATTAGAGCGCGAGTTGAAAAATCATTTCTAGAAATTTTAATTCTTTTCTGGACATTATTGCGGTTTTGGGTTTTGATAAATTCAAGAAATTTTCATTCTAATCTTTACATTATCGCGGTTTTGGTTTTAATAAAGAATAATTTAAAAAATAGATTAGTTTAAAGTATACCTCTCACCATCAACAATCACATATGGTTTCATCGTGTGAACTAGAAAAGTTCTTAATAAAATATGAAAAATCAATAGACCCTGATCATGTTAAAGCTTTTCAAGACATGATTACAGAAATGAGATCATCTCTACGTTTTACATACTCTATACATGGTTTACATAGGGTAGACTGCTGTTATGCTGAAAATTCGGATAAGGAAATGTGTGACATTTGTAATTGCACAACTTTGTGGTCACGATACCAAACTATGAGAAAAGGCTATAATTTGTATGCAGCTATCTTTAAGGAACCTCGGTGGACTTTCTAATAGTGCTAAGACATTAAGCTTGTACTGAAACATGTATTCTAAATGTTTAATAAAATTTATTTTAAAATATTACATAACTGTCTTTTAATATTTGATTTTAATGGTTATATTATCAAAAAACCGCAGAAGACAATTCATTATTTTCACAAGCATTGATAAAACATAATTTTTATATTTTTATGGAACTGATTATCAAAAAACCGCAGAATACAATTTATTGTTTTCCCAAGCATTGATAAAACACAAATTTTTATATTTTTTGTGGAAATGATTATCAAAAAATCGCAAAACGGACGGAGATAACAAAAATGTTTACATTTTATACAACTTCTTATCAAAAACCACAAAAACTATCGTCAATTTGCACAAGCCAAAACCGCAAAAAGTGACGTCAACTTGCACAACCCAAAACCGCAAAAACTGCAAAAAGTGCCGTCAACTTGCAAAACCCAAAACCGCAAAAACCGCAAAAAAGTGCCGTCAACTTGCACAACCCAAAACCGCAAAAAACCACAAAAACCGTAAAAAGTTCCGTCAACTTGCACAACTCAAAACCGCAAAAAGTGCCGTCAACTTGCACAACCCAAAACCGCAAAACCGCAAAAACCGCAAAAAAGTGCCGTCAACTTGCACAACCCAAAACCGCAAAACCGCAAAAACCGCAAAAAAGTGTCATCAACTTGCACAAGCGGCTCCGCTTCTCCGCTGCTCTCCGCTGCTCCGTTGGCCCAGAACCCCCATATTATACCTACTAAAAGGAAACATCACTAGCTGATTTTATTGCAATTTCGGCCCTCCTACAGGCTTCATCAAAAATCTTTGTGATGCCGGCGGGAATCGAACCCGGGCCGTGACCGCCGTGCAGACGTATTAGCGAACTACACCACAGAGGCGATGAGATTTCAGAGTCAATTTCTCAGTTTTTCTCCCTTTCATATTTCCCATAAGCATATAAGCATAAATTTTATGCTTATGTTATTATTATGGAGTCCAATAGTCTGTTGGAATTCAACACTAACAAAGCATGGTTACTGAAGTTGTTTTAAGATTTGCTGAAAAATCTTCAGACTATTTCAATGTTCAATTGTTCCAACCTGACCTAAAGCTCAATAAACGATTTTAAACTATTAAACAACTAGAATTTGTATTTAAAATCGAGTATGATTTAAACTATCACACATCTAGAATATGTATTTTAATCATAGAAAATGAACAAAGTAATTTTTAATATCAGCGTTAGATAGTATTAATTTTTTTTAACTTTTTATTAAACTTGGTACAAATTTTCACTTTTAACATCACATTTAAAAAAACATTAATTTTCGTAACCTCCCCTTTCTCAGTCTTAGGCTGCCCGCAGAGTAAGCGCCGAAGCAGACAGGCAGGCAGACAGGCACAGGAAAACTATGTGAACAAGAGAGAAAAAAGTTATTTCTTTCTCGTTTCTTTGCAGGGCCTGCCTGCCTGCCTGCCTGCTTCGGTGTTTACTCTGCGGGCAGCCTTAGGGCTCATTATCAGGGCATCAAAAAAATATGCAAAAGCATGTTTTTTGTGTTAGATGGAATGGTGAAATAGGTTGAATACAAATGCGATTAACATAAATACAAAGAGTTTAAACTACATTTGTTAGCACATATTTTTGCATATTTTGCAATAAATACATTTTTTTGGGTATACACAGGGTATACAAAGAGAATATTGTGCAGTTTCTTTTATTTTTTTTAACAGTTTCTATCAAGCAAAAGACTGATGCTAAGGTGGAATAAAAAATATCTCCAGCAGTTTTAATCAAAGAAATAAAAAACAAAATATTCTTAGCAGATATCATAATTCTTAAACAGTCAAATGAAATAGAATGTAAAAGTTTTTCCCACTCAAAAACACACATGCAAACTAGCGCACACTAGAACATACAAATTTACACATCTGTACAAATACACGTATCTTGCTATGTTTGGATTTGCAGAAGCAATCAATTTTATTAGTTGAATGAAAGCTTAATGTACAAAATTTAATGCGTTTGCCAGAACAAAGAAAAGTGTGAAGTTTCTCCTGTGTGTTTGTGAGTGAGTGTGTGTTCCGGAAAATGTGGAACAGACTGTATTCAAACAACTTCATCTCATTTGCATGTTGAGATTTTAAAAGGTTATTAATGACTTCCAAATTTATAGCATGGCGAATTTTATGCGTTATTGAAGAAGCCTTCAGTCTAACTTTTCCGTAGCTCCACAAAATCACGTTTAATGCGATCATTAAGAGAAGTAAGATTATATCTTATAAACTCGAAAAATTTAACAAAAGATGCCATAAATTTGCGCATTTCTATATTGTGTGGTTTTTAAGCACTTGTTTCGTTAAACATGTTCCAAGTGATGTATTTGATGTTTGATGCCGTCTACCGTCCGTTTTCCCAAGCAGTTTGTGCTGTTTGAATCACTTATTTTCGTTTCCTTCCTTTTTTCACTACCCACAATTGCAGGGCTATAAAAAACATCCTTGTGCTTTTTTATTGCTTCGCCGTTTGCTCCAACCAGCAGATTTCTTTGCACAAGTGTTTGAATCACACGTTATAAAACCGCAAATAACAGTAAGATCAACAACAGAATTACGAACGTTCATGCTGTTTATTAATGCTGGCAATATAAACAGTTTATAACGGTGATAAATTTTGGTATTGTTACCTTATGCAAAGGCATTTATTTAAAATCTTTGATCCCTGTTGAAAACATATCATATGAAGACCAAAAGATGAGAAGGGGATTGTAATAGCAACTACAAACATATACGATTATAACATACATATGTAATTAGAATTTGAAGAAAATATTATTTCATATCAGTATACAGGGTGTCCCAGAAGATTATAATGGGGAGAAGGGTAATTCCTCGTGAAAAGAGGAGCAAAAAATCGTATAGGAAAAACAAAATTAATAGGTGTAATCACGCTTTAATCCATAACTAACATACCTCTTTACCGAATTTTATTAATTTAAAAACAGTGGAATTCACTTATAACGACCTCGGTTATAACAACATTTCTACTATAACTTCGTATTCTTGAAGACCGCTTTTTCTTATTTCTCATTTCTTCTGAGTTCGAAACTGAGTTCGCTTTTATCGTCGGTGGATATAATGACGAGTTCGCATAAAACCACGCAGTTTTGATTAAATATAATAAATAGTTTCACATATAACGACGACGAAAGAAAGTTGAGACAAGATTTGCTTACTTTTGAATTTTTTTATTTATATGTGTACATATTTGCAATTTTCGCTTTGTTGAAAAGGAAATAACCGTATAAAATTCATTGACAACAAAACTGCATAGCTTCACTTGCGTACGTGATTTGGCTCAGTACATATTAGTTCCTTCAAGTGCATGATTTATTTTTACTGTGTTCAAAATGCCTCCACAAACTAAACGTAACGCGTTCACCATAGAAGAAAAATCTGCAATAATCTGGCATCTTGAAAACGGCGAAGAATTTCTTGAGCCACATTCTTCAATATCCATCATATGGAAACATAGGGAAAAGTTAAGGATCACATCTCCTCAATATGTAGGAAATGCACTATTTACTTGGTTTGAAATCCAAAGATCGCGAAATGCACCTCCAACCGATCATATTTTACAAGAAAAAGCCAATGATTTAGTTAAAATTTTAGGTAAAATGAATTTTTCTTGTTCAGATAGTTGGATTTACCATTTTCGAGAGCGACACTGCATTGTAAACTGCAAGGTTTCAGGTGAAGCAGGTGATGTTTCAGAAGGTGACTACAGAATTTTTTCCCAAATCTTCGAGATGGCTACCAGGACTCAGAAAAAATTTATAATGCTGATGAAACAAGGTTCTTCTTTAAACTCACGACCGATAGAATTTTAAAATTTAAAGGTAAAAAGTGTATAGAAGGAAAAGTTGCGACGGTTCTAGTTCCATTTTTTGTTGCTGCAAACATGGATACATTTGAAAAAAAAATATTTTTTATCAGAAAGTCAAAGAAACAAAAAAACTTATTGTATTTATTTACCCTAAGTTTTATGTTTTTTATTTACACTTTAATGTTCACTGCAAATAAGCTTATTTTTTGCAATAAATATATTATGTTTACTAAAACATAAAATTATTTTTAGGGCTTATTTGTTGCTATATTGTATTTTTATTATTTATTATTACTTAGATTTATACTTTTTTGTTCTTTGAGGTTTGCCATTAATTGCGGCTGAACAGAAATATTAATTCAATTGAAAAAACTTTTTATAAAACTTTCTGTCCGAACTGGGAATTGAACCGCGGCTCTTTCGCTTACGAGCCAAGCACACTACCAGCAGGCTATGGTCACCACCAATCGTCGCCTGACTAAAGCTACTGATAAGCATGGTATTACATTCAGAAGCATAAAATACAAACATTGTGGACTTATTTTTCCGCAAAAATATTTTTTTGTAACATCAGTCAAAATATGTTTACCTGGAATTGTAAGCAAACATTGAAATACTTGTTACAAAAATAGCTATATGTATGACAAACAAAATATGGTCAGAATTGCGAAATATATTTACGGTAAATAGAATTATGTTTGCTACAATCAGAGTCGAAAATGTCATTTTTCTGCGTGTGTTGCGCTCAGTCATTGCCATTCATGTGTACATTGCAGCAAAAGTGTGCAATTCGCAAAAAGGTAAAATTTTTGAAAAAATATTTCTGACAAATATGACATGTTCGTGGCAAAAAAATTTGTGATTTTACCGCAATTATATTTTGGAATTGTTTTCCACAAAAATATTTTTTGTCACATCAATAAAAATATGTTTACCTGCAATTGTAAGCAAACAATGAATTGCTTGCCACAAAAATAGCAATATGTATGATAAACAAAATGTAGTTAGAAAAGCAAGATATATTTACGGTAAATAGAAATATGTTTGCTACAATCAAAAACGAAAATGTAATTTTTCTGCGTGTGAACTGTGTTTAAGGGTCCATTAAAGATTTTCGGCGACCTAAAATCAAATTTTATTTTTTTATATTTTCGAATGTATAACATCTTACAAATATTTTCCAAAAGTATTAAGTCAATTGAATAAAAATTGTTGTAGTTATAAGCACAAACGTCCGAAAAGAAGATAATGAAAAGTATACATGAAAAACTTTAAACACGTTTTTCTCGAAAAGTGCTTTTGAAAGCGGTGGACAGCATTACTTGAAATCTATGCCAAGGATAGCTGCCAAATTTTATGCACTTGTTAAGCAAATGCAAGTGGTAGATTTAATCGTTCAATTTTTATTTCGGAGAAATATTTTTTTTTATAATTTAAACTATATGACGTCTTAAACTTTTGACTAAAAAATCAGTTTTTCAACTACCGTTTTAGTAAAAATCAAGCCTTTTCCAAAATCTTCGATTAAAAGCTCAAAAAGTTTCAGCAGAACCTTTATTATTATTTTTTGAAGCGAAGCTTCTTACGGCTCGTTTTGTGATTTGCTTGAGTGAAATATCGAAAACGACACTTTTTTCCATACACCGTTTTCTAAGAATTATTGTTGTTTTTGAAGCAAAGCTTTTTACAACTTGTTTTGTGATTTTCTTGAGTGAAATCTCAAAAACGACTCTTTTTTTCCATGCACCTATTTTCTAAGAATTATTGTTGTTTCTTACTTGCGTCTATTACAACAAGAGGATATAAAATTAAAAATATTTCTTTGTAAGCGTGTATCAGTGAGAATCAAACTCCTACCATTACGATAGAGAGTTCTACACACTAACCACTACTCCAAAACAAACCTTTGTCTCAGATGTGATTCATTCAATATTAACAATTAACTGAAGCTATGTTGCAGTAGATGATAGCAATTTATTAAAAGGATTGTGCATCGTGCATGCATGCGTGAAGGTATGTATGATGCAACAGATTACAAGAGTGCAAGGTTGCCAGTCAAAATTCGGAACAACTTCCACCAAAATTTCCATGGTTAAGATAAACAAAAAAATTACCACCGCAATTAAAAAATACCAAAATAAATCCCACGATCATTAAAAATTACCACGAAAATAATACTCGTTTTAAAAATATCACCAAAAATCCTATAAGCATTAAAAAATACTACAATAAATCCCATGTGCTTAAAAAATTAAAAAAAAAAATTAGAAATACTACAAAGAAATAATAATGGTATTCAATAAACGCCATATTTGTGATGTTAATAGCGTAAGAGCGATATATTATCTGAAGCGTATTTTGCAACAACAAAAATGTAAGGGATTTTACATACGCAGCTTACGACACTGCGGTGCAATTAGAGCGTATAATGGCAAATGTGATTTCATTTTCATTTTAGAAGATAATTGAAAACAATGGATTCGATAAGTAGACTTGCAAATATTTTGTAATATTGTTTTGGTAGTAATTATATTTTTATTAATTTAATTTTCGTGATGCCAACTTGTTCTTAAAACAAACATGCATTTTAATGGTTTTTATTAAGGGTTAGTTTGAGAAAATGTGCAGCGTAAACTTATAGCCTTACGCGGTTCTGTATATATACGTCGTTCATCGAATAGCATTGAGTCAAATTTTCTCAATTGGGAACAATAAAAATCAACTTATTGAACTTTAACTTTTTTTTTATGGAACTTTGAAGAATGAGTGATTAAAAAGAGTGTGTTAATTTTTTTTTTTAAATTTAGTTTTTTGAAAAGTTATAAGCAAAGTAGTTTTTATGCATTTTTTTTTTAAATTGCGATATCTCGTTAATTATTGAGTGAAAGTCAATGAAATTTTGGTGGTAGACCTAGAAATAATTCACAATTTAGATGAAATAAAGTTTTCAATAAAATTTTAAAAATTCTTTATATATAAAATATATTTTAATAAGCAAATTAACATTTGACCAACTTCTCCACTAGATAGAAACTAGATTTTGTTCACAGTATTGTTCCCTAAAAACTGCTTAAAACTTTGCCGAAAAAAATTTCAGTACAATTCATACACAAAAAAGTTACGACTGTTTTAGTACCGTCAAATAGGCGTAAGTCGTACTACAGCGCGAGGCTTTTGAGCACGGTCAAGCATGTTTACTTACATAATTTGTTTATTACTAATTGTTTTTCCGTTTGAAACAACCTGCAGCGGTGAAATATGTAAATCCTGAGTTAGACGCATTAGTTAAAATTGAGGCACTTGATCACAATCAAGTGTCTTTATTCGAAATTGTTTTTTTGTTTATATGTGTCAATTCCGAGTTAGACGCATTAGTAACATAAGTGTTGCAATATTCTTAAAACGAAATCACATAGTCACTTTAAGAATAATTTAACGGGTTTTTTTTTTTTCAATAAAAGTAATAATAAGTTTGCGGGTTCATTCGAATTGTAAGTTTATTTGTGCTGAGTGTAAAATTAAACTTTTTCGAAATAAAAATACAATTAAGTTCGAAATTTTTGGAAAGAAAGAAAAAAGGACAGAAAGAAAAGGAAAAAAACGTAAAAGAGAAATTTGGATGCAAGCAACTTTTTTTCTGTTGATGATGCTATTATAACTGTTTCTGTAGAAGTCACAAGTTTTCATTTTTTTTATAACTTTATCTGCATTAGGGCCACACATATTCTTCGTCCTTGTCTTAAAATATTTTCTTTATTGCTACATCGGACTCTTCTACATTTTTGTCTCCAATGTCCTTATTTAAATACTTACGTGTCATGATAAAAAGCGACGACTAACTGACAAGCTTTCACTAATGCGTCTAACTTGGAATAGTCACTTATAATGCTGCACGCTGTTTCAAAACAAAAAACAATTTCGAATAAAGACGCTTGATTGTGGTCAAGTGCCTCAATTTTTGCTAATGCGTCTAACTCAGGATTTACATATTTTACCGCTGCAGGTTATTTCAAACCGAAAAACAATTTGTAATAAACAAATTATGTATAACACACACTTGACTCATTATTAAATTTTTGCTTAATAAAAGAGAAAAATACATTTTTAAGAAGAAAATTCTCGAATTTCCATGCAATTAATAAATACCACACTGAATTTCCACAACTAAAAAAAGCCATAGAAATTCCCAAAAAAAAAATTCCCAAGACCAATTAAAAACTACTACGAAGGAGATTTTTTCCATATTACTGGCAACCTTGCAAGAATGTATTAAAAGCATTAGAGGTATTCACGATTCAGTGCACTTGCCTGTGCAGTTGAGGACTTGAGGACTTGAGCACTTGTGCAGTGGTGCAGTTAGGTTTTCGTGAACACACCACCATCACCATTTCAAAGCTGTCAACATTTTTCAATGCACACAAGTGCAAAACTGCTCAAGTCATCAAGTCCTCAAGTTGAAGGTAATAGTAGAAAAGCACTTGTGCAGATTTTTGACGTACGTACATTTTGTTTTTGTAAAGTGCTCAAGTCCTCAACTGTACAGGCAAGTGCACTGAATCCTGAATACCCCTATTGTGCATTAGCTATCCTACATTTTCTATTGTGAATGCGTGAAGCTGTGATGCAGCAGATCGCAATAATCGATCCTACAAGAATACCTTGCAAGAATGTATTAAACGCATTGTGAATTAGCTATCCAAACAACAAAAGTAGCAAGGTTACATTGAACGGGTTGAAAATTTACACAAGATGCCAATTGTCTTAGGTGTAGATTTTAATTGCGAATTCAGACATGAATGTTCATAGGCACTTAAGGCAAGGCCGATGGTCTAGCGCTCGGTTAAAAGATTGAACAACGATATTTAAACTTTTAAGGTATATTGTAACACACATTCTTCATAAAAAACATTATTTTTTAATTTAAAAAATTGTTGATCTTGTTTCAAATGGCGCTCAATGAGAGGCTCTCAAGGTAAAGGGGCATGGGCGATGTTGACTTGTCTATTTATCTAAAAAATAAGAACCAAGAAAATTACTAATCACTATGAGTGCAGCTATGGCTGGCAATAGAAAAAAAAAATAATGAACATTGACAGAATGACGCGCTTTTGAAAATGCAGTTCTTAACAGCTTGTTTTCTACCGGTTAAGTAGATTAAGTGTACAATTTACGATGTTTTTGAAAAAAAAATTTAGTTCTAGTTCCAGCGATAGCCACTGATGTTAATGTTAATGTTAATGTTGTGTGGTGGAGATGCGTACTGCGACCTAAATAAGATCTATTGTACCTCCTTCTCAAAGCTCCGCTGGGTTTGCGGATTACAGAATTTCATCCAGCCCTATTTCTCTAATGAATTTGAGAATATTCTTAGGTTCAAGGGATGAAACCTGCTCTAGACTCAGCTCATAATTCCCCAGTGCTAGTTTACGTCTGCGAGCCACGGCGTCGCAGTTTGTAAGTAGGTGTATTGGAGTCTCTTCTGCTTCTTCACAGAAACGGCAGTTACTATCGGTCTCTATGCCCAATTTCATCAGGTGGTATTTGAGTTTACAGTGTCCTGTAAGGAACCCCGTTAGAATCCTAAGATTCGGTTTGCCTAAGCTTATGCACAATTTTGCTCTCCGAGTGTTAAAATCTCTGAGGAGCAATTTGGATTGTCTTAGCTTTGGGAGGCTTTTCCAAAGGTTTGATCGTTTATGCCTCTCCTCCCTTCTTAGTTCTTCTTTTATAGAATGTGTGCCCAATCCGCAAAATGGTTCTGGCCCTATAAATTTTGTGGCTGCACCCTGTCGTGCTAGTCCATCGGCTTCTTCGTTACCCTGTATTCCTTTGTGTCCTGGGACCCAAAGTATAGTAACAGTGTTATTCTTGCCTAGTTCGTTGAGTTTTGTTAGGCATTCCCATGTTATTCTCGATGATATCTCACAGGAAACTAATGCTTTGATTGCTGCTTGGCTGTCTGACATCACAACTATATCCTGACCTTTGTATTTACGGTCCAGATTGAATTGTGCACACAGCTGTATTGCTAGGATCTCCGCTTGGAAGATACTGGGTGTTGTCCCCATAGGTTCAAAGTGCTTGGTTCTTGGCCCGTACACCCCTGCGCCTATACCTTCCAATGTCTTGGACCCATCTGTATACCATGCTATACTGTGTGGTTTCTTGACCTGCGATATCATCTCGCTGTCCCACTCTTTCTTGGTACTAAGCTTAATTCCGAAGTGTTTTTCGAAGTTATACCTTTTTACTATATCGTCTCTTGGTAGATCGATGTAGGGAGTGTGCTTTGCAATATCCTCCTTCTCTCTACTGCTGATAGTTTTACCTGAAACTGTCCCCTCTTTTGCAATGCACAACAGAGTTCGCTTGGCTACTCCCTCTATGACAAGGTGTAAGGGTGTTAGGTCCAGAATTACTTCTAGTGCTGCTGTAGGGCATGTTCTCATGGCCCCTGTGATGCATACACAGGCCAGTCTCTGCACCCTTGTTAGCATAGTCCTCATTGTGGTTAGCTTGGTTCTCTCAGCCCATGCTATTGCACCATAGGTGAGGATGGGTCTCACCATCATGGTATACATCCAGCGGAGAATTGTTGGGTTACAACCCCAGCTTTTCCCCGCCAGGCTCCTACATACCATGAGTGCTCGCGTTGCTTTGTTTATAGTTACCTCTGCATGTCTTCTCCAGAGAAGCTTTGAATCTAGTGTAAGTCCCAGATACTTTACTTCTCCTTTGAAGGGAATTTCAGTGCCATCCATTCTCATTGTTCGGAGGTTTGGCAGGCTTCTTTTGTTAGTGAAAGGTACTATGGTGATTTTCGCTGGGTTGATACTTAATCCCACTGATGTTACGAATAGCATATTTAAATTTCAGATGATTCGGCTGAATGGTTTTTGGATTTTCTACAACTCCATGCCGAAAAAAGTAGTTTCGAGATAAATGAGTATTAAGAGAATAAATGTAGACACCTGTTGCTCGACACCTACTAAAACGGTTGTAGAAGTAAAAATAATGTCAGAAGGACTATACTTCTGAAATTTAAAAAAAAAAAAATTTCTTAAAAATTCTAGGCCTCAAGCAATGCCATTTTGATAAATTTAGTTTGCGAATGAAAAGCGATCCAAATATTTGCACAACACGATTTGGACAACTATTGATGTAATATTTGCTACAAATATCGATGACATTACATCTACAAAATATACGTTTGATATTTTAGATATTAAAAACCAATAATATCATTAACATTTACAAAAATAATTAAAAATGAATGTAAAATAATAATGTAAGGTAATAAAATTTACTGGTGGTAATATTATTGTTTTTAGTTTATTTTATGGTATTTAAAATTTTTTAATTTAAAATTTTTTGTTTTAAAAAACCATGAAATTATCAAACTTGTGAAACTGCGAAAAAGTTTCGCTTCTCTCGTGTGTCCAGCGACGCATCTGTTTTTTTTTTTACTGATCAAGCTCTGAAAAATCGTGTCCACTGCATATTTCAGGTGACTTACTAAATGACGGATTTCTGCTTTATAAATAAATATTTACTATCCATAAAACACAAAAATTTTTCTTTAAAAGTTATACAATTTTAATGTTAAAAAAATAAATTAACTAAAAAAAAACAGTCACTCTAAAATATAACTTTTAATACAAGATTTTTTCGCTTAAAAACTTTTATGGGCTTAAGAGTTTGTCACAGAATGCGCCTTTACAGAAATAATTCATAAGATTACCATTTAAAAGACGCTTTTTATAATATTAGAATTTAATAGAATATGTTTATAACAATTATACCTTATTTTTTTATTTATCAAAATAAAGTTATTTTTATATTTGTTTATTTTTTTGTATCTCTTGTTAATAGCTAGTAAACAAAATCAGTGCTTTTACCCATTTGTGAATAGGTACTGATGGCATCCCTGTTCCGCCTTAGAGAAGGCCGCCCCTGCGGCAAACCAAAGTAACTTTTCCGATATTTTGGCCCTTTCATGAAAAACGTGTACCCAAAATCCAGGAATTAAGAAATCACATCGACAAACTTTATTACAAGTACGTACATTCCAGATATGCGAGAAAGAAACTGTAAATGATAAGGAATTTTTAACACTTCGTGATATTTATTTTTTTACTGAACACATTAAAACTCATTTAAACAGGGAAATAACTTTTGGAGGAGTAGTCTGATTTTAAATGAGATTGCTATTTTTATACCCAAAGCAGACAAAAGCTCACACATAAACCCAAAAGACCTTCTACCAATTAGTCTCCAATCTTTTCTTTTAAAAATGCTAGACAGATTAATCGACATTCACTTAAGATAAAATTAAGAAAAAAAAAAAAAAAACCATTGTCACTGGCACAACATGCTTAAGCCAAAGACTCCAATCCATCATTGAAAAATCCGATTTTCAGAGGGAATATACAATGGTAGTTTTATTTGATATTCCTTTCAGACCGGGATATTTATTGCGCGGGTAACTTTTATTTTTCAAATGCTAGCCAAGGTAACATGCATCGATTGCTCAAATTATTGCTTATGTACGGCTCTCATATTGTTTTGCTGTTTGTTTTTCCGTTTCTTAAGTTTTCACCGAAACCTCACGTCGCATTTAATTTTTTTACAGGCGCTGAAGTTATTTTTGTTTTATTTCCTAAAATACAAATAACGCAATTTTAGTGATGTGGACACATTTTAACTAAAAATATAATATATTTTAAAATTTCAAACGATTCGAGGTTATTTAATGGAAAAAATGTATTTTGGTACTAACTTTCGGTTCTTAAAAATCCTTCAAGGATATTAAAATATAGAAAATTTGGCGTTTTTAAATAAAATAACAAAACAATTAAATAAATATGTTTCCAGAGTATTTAGAATTCTACTCCAAAAAATTATAAAAATGCTCAGTAGCTTAGCCTTAGGTCTGAAAGGGAGATAGAAGGGACCTTTAATAACGTCGAAGCAAGAGTTATCACAAATGCGCCGACTCATAAATCATATGCTTATAGGTAGAATTATAAGTGCAAATTTTGAAATGTCATCCACGCTAATATCTGTACCAAGTGGAACCTCTCAGGGAGGGGTTCTCTCGCCTCTACTCTGATACCTAGTGATAAGTGAGCTTCTAGTCAAACTGGAACTAGAGAGGTGTAGAGTTATAGTTTATGCCGAAGACGTTGGGATTGCTACATCTGGAAAATACATATCTAGTCTTCGTGACATTATGCAAAAATACCTCAATACTGCAAGTGGGGACTACAACCAAGTGGTCAGTAGCTACAGAAGACTATTGAAGAGTTTATGCAGCAATTAACGAAACAGCTGTATAGTCTGCTCGGTGGCTTGTTCTGTAAATAACTTGTTGTTGTTGCAACCTTTGATTCATGAACTTATTTGGCATTTACCCTCAAATGGATGGTTGCATGGGATTGCTTAGAAGAAGTACAGTGGTCTGGGTAGACCCCATTTATTTTTGGGTATACAAGGGGGAAAGCGTTGAAGGCCGAATAGTGTGGGTCTTTCATCCACTAAAACCTTAACCCTGTTTCCGGCTTTTCTGCATGAAACTGCTGGTAAGTATTTTTTCATGCAGGCGGAATGCCAGCGAAGGCTCCTTCTAGGATGTCATCTAGAGTGTAAAGTTCGGCGCAGTCTTTCTACGCGACGCATTTCTTTGTATATGGTGCATGCCATATTGCATGCTGAAATCCAGCCCCCTTCTGAGTTTATCATTATGTCCCACAATGTTTCCACAGTTGGTGAACCCCCCACCCTTTCACTCAACTCAAGTCTTTCTGTGGTAAATTTCGGACAGACGAAAAAAACATATTCTGCGTCTTCTATAACATTCCGTGCCAAAAGGTGTAAAACGGAGTTTCGTCGTGTTTAAATCTATATAGGTAAGATTTTAAGCACCCAAGTTTAGTTAGTAATTGGGTAAGGTAGTAATCTACCTCCCCAAGTCGTCTTTTCAGCCATTTTTCCAAATTTGGAATTAGTCGGTGGGTCCAACGTTCGTTTTGTGATGCGTCCCAGCGCATCTACCACACAGCAACATTACGTTCTCTTGCTGTTCTACGTTTTGAGGTCTTGGACATGTCTTGTGGGAGCGAATCACAGATCAAGCTCTCTCTTGCTAGAAGGTCTATTGAAGGAGTACCCGCGACAACTAGCTCTGCATCCGTCGATAACATACTGTTCGGAATGCACAGCAGATTCTGAGGGCACATAGACGATAAACTGATTCAGTACCATGGAGGTATGAGCTAAAATTAGTAGCTGCAATCCATATCGGGACAGCGTACAGTAATATAGATCGTACAACACTAACAAGGATCTTCCTGAGTGTTTGTCGGGACCTCTCGTGTTGAACAACATTCTCGTGAGTGCTGTAGCTACCTTACTGGCTTTGCCACTTGCGTAAATAAGATGCTCCCTTAAGTTCAATCTGTGGTCTAAAATGATGCCAAGATACTTCACAGATGGTTCTGATACTATAGTGTGCCCTCCTACCGATATTGTCGCTGTTTCTACCTTCTTTCTACTACTTATGAGCACTGCTGCTGTTTATGCTCTGCTAGACTGAGCCCAGCTGTTATAAACCATTGTTGTACTGCGTTTATCGCCAGATTGCACTTCTCCCCTACTTCGTGCAAGTGTTTCGCGACGACTACTAGCGCAATGTCATCTGCAAAACCTATAAATTTGGAACTATCCGGTAGATTAAGCCGTAAGACTTCATCATACTTGATGTTCCAAGGAACAAGGCCCAGGACGGAGCCTTGAGGAACTCCCCAAGGTAACTTTGTATGTTGCAGTACCTACTTCTGTATCATAACTTAGAACTCTATCTTTAAATTTGTCTTGTATAATTCTCCTGAAATAGGAGGGAACGCCGAAGTGGGTGAGAGCTTCTAATATTCTGGATGAGTTCGCAGAATTAAATACGTTATTGATATCGAATGTTGTTACAAGACAGTACTCTTTGATACCGTACAACCACCGCGTACCGGCTATTGCCTCAAGCGCTTTCTTTTTCACTGCACCAATTGCATCAGTTGTCGAACGAGCTTTACGGAAGCCAAACTGTTGGGGGAAAAGATTTCAAGCATCTAAAATTGATGCCTCCAACCTATTACTTATCAATCGTTCGAGGATCTTCAGCAGAGTCAAGCATGCATCTGCCCAAAAAAACAAAAACCATTAAATGTATGTTACATGTTTTTGCTTCTCTATTTGCTTCTCTCTTCCCTTTTTAATTACGTGTGTGTGGCGTCTCGTTTCGAAATTAAAATATATTTACATTTACACTTAAGTGCCAGCAGTTCCATGCAGAAAAGCCATGCATTTAGCGAAATGGTATAAATGCAATGCAAAAAACAGTTAATCGCCATTACACGTTTTAACTCATACATATTCAAAGTTGAAATCAATTATGCGAAAATTATGCACAAAATTATGCGAAGCAAAATCTATCTAAAAGTTTTAGCAAAACACAAACGTCTAGTTATCTCAAAACTAGAAAAATGCCGTTAACTGTTTTTTGCTTTGCACGGCAGGCATAGAGGACGGTAAGCCGAGAGATCTTCAAGGGAACCGCTATTCTTACGGATCAACACAACCCTTTGCCGCGTTATACAAGTCTGTGAACACCTCAGTTTTTTGCTCTACAGCGATTTTAAGTACTTTATTTGGAACTCCATCAGGTCCAGTAGATTTTTTATCGTTGAGTTCCTTAGCTATTTTAAGGAGCTCATCGTTGGTCACCAGCTGAATGTTTTGCAGTACTTCATTTCCTGTTCCAATTTCAGGGGTGTCAGGTGTGAAAAGTGTCAGAGCTATTTTTAATCGCTGTGCTCTAGCGAGTTTGAAACGCATTTGGTGTGAAAGGAAATCTTCCGTTCCTCTCGAGTGATAGTTAAGACGCCTTGCTCGTATGCAGCATCTTCGGAGGTTGGATATTTCGTCAGTCCACCAATAGACTGGAATCCGGTGATTGTTTCCGCCAGCCCTTCTCACCATTGAAGCATCACATGTACCTTCTATGTGTGTCATCACGTGCGTAGATTTATCTGTCGCAGAGTCAGATGAGGGAGCCACGTCTGATAGCATGACCTGTAGGATGTCTGCGTACAACGTGCTTACTTTATAACTCTTATGGCTTCTTTGCATTCGTCTTCTTCTTACGGTGTATTTTGTGTTGAATATTACTGCGTTTTGGTCGCTACCTGTATAGTGGTCGCTCACGTGCCAGGCTGATTTAGGGAATAAACTGCTACTAACAAAGGTGAGGTCTATGATGGAACCTGTTCCTGCCCTTTCAAAAGTATTTCACCTCTGCGTGTTTAGTGTGGATATGTCAAGGACTGCAAAAACTTCTAGGAGTTTTTGTTCTCTTGGATTGGTTGTAGGGCATCCCCATTCGGTTGACCATGCGTTAAAGCCCCCTGCAATGACAACTGGGTGTCTGCCGATAGCGTCATCTACAATTTCTTTCATTACCTTTGTGACTTCATCTAATGTAAGGCTTGGGGGTAAGTATCAGCTATACACAAAAATTCCTCCCAGTTTGGCCCTCGCGAAGTTCCTTCTGGTCCCTTATTTGTTGCCGCTGCTGTCCACAGCTCCATATGGAGGCTTTCACGGAACTATCGCTTATTTGGTCGCAATCCTTGATCGTATGATATGGCTCGATAAGAATGGCGACATCAGCATTGTATTTTCGGACGTTTAGCTTTAACAGGTCATGAGCGACTTCACAGTGGTTTAGATTGAGCTGATAAGACCTCATTTTGCTTTCATTTCTCGCAAGGCCTTCCTATAGAACGGGCAATTGGTACTTGTTGCTGAATGTTTAGTATCAGCCTTTTTTCACCTAGAGCAAAGTATGCAGTTAGCTGCATTTTCACATGCTTTGGCTCGGTGTTTTGCGCTGCCACACCTAAAACAGACCTCAGTGCAATCCGTTTCACTTCTGCAGTTTGCCGCTACATAGCCGAAGACCATGGACTTGAAGCATCTTATTGGGTTTATTCTTGCCCCAACACATGTTGGGATGTATATAGGCTCGCCCGCAAGGGGATTGAACCCCCATTGGGAATAGAAATAGTACAAATTTTTAAAAATAAGCTTAAAATAAACACTAATATTAACGAAAATAGTTTAAAAAAAAAAATCAATGACTTTAAAATCTCAATTGGGTTCCGAATCATTCAGTTGGCGGTGGTGTATAGTTCCAAATTTTATCATATTTGCACCGGTAAAATTCAGTGTTTTGCTAAACAACCAGTATGGCAATGCAGTGGTACCCATGGACTCATCCTGCTTGGGTCAATTTACAACAGCAACGGTAAAACTTTCAAGCTCACCACTCGATTGAAAACACATAAAGTTTAACTTTAATTACATTCACAATGACAAAAAATATACCTACCTTGTCTAAATAATGAAATGAGAAAAAAAAATTTTCCAAATAAAACGCAACTCCAGACTAACACAGACAGTCTGACACACTGAAATGCTCCTTGCCAACTGAACCAAGTTCTATATTCAGTTTGAACCATCTTCCACGAATACACATTCACACACGTTCAAACATAGTGGCTCGTTTTTTGTTTCTTCAAATAACGTTAAAGCTTGACATTACAGGCGGTCTATACAAGCAATATTTTCTTTCATGAAATCTTTCCATAATATCGTACGTAGAGCTTATTGAACATATCATGTAAATTGTATCATGAAAAATTTCATAGCATATACTTCATAAAATGTGCTGTAATTTTTTTCAGTTTTCATGAGCATATGTGTGTGTGGGGTTTTTTACAATAAAATAAAAAACCTACAGATTAATTATTTTGTTCAATTCGCATATCAGTGCATAAAAAACCAAGTTGATTGTCTTGTCATTTCTATTGGAATTCTCATATAAAAAGAATTCCATGAAATCTTGTATGCATGAGATCAAATTTGATAGTTCTTATTTAAGAAAATATTGATAGTGAGAAGACATGTTATACTCGAACAATCGTATAAA
Organism: Dichetophora obliterata; assembly: GCA_963920525.1. Taxonomy (NCBI): domain Eukaryota; kingdom Metazoa; phylum Arthropoda; class Insecta; order Diptera; family Sciomyzidae; genus Dichetophora; species Dichetophora obliterata. The sequence goes on from OY986435.1 coordinate 90,215,869, forward strand.
ATCATATTGGTTTTGGATGGTCTGGCCAAGCCACTGTACTGCTTTATACTGAAAACAGGAAAAAAAATTTCATTACGAGATACACGCAAAAACCTTAAATTTGTTTCCATTGCATTCGCCACATTGACTTTAAGGAAGTCATGAAACCGTTTTGCTCAAACATGCGAGAAAAAAATGTTAGCAGCTTCAAAGTTAAAAATGGTCTGACTGACTGTTATCAATACGAGAGTTACTCAAATATAATTATATTTTCTTAGGGCCATTTTGTTCACAGAGAGATAAATTTATCCCCGAGTTAATTCCATGATTTTTCCAGTTCTTCATTTGTTCACAGTGAGTTAAGCATTTAACTCTTCAAGCTGGAGATAAAAATGGTGGCGAGATAGCTTAACCCCAGAAATATTTAACTCGTGAAAATTGGTGAGTTAAGATTTTAAATTCGCTCTCATCACTCTCATTTTAATATTTTGTATTTACTTGGTGTCAAAATATAGATTTTTAAACATAGGGAAACAGTATTGTTGGTTACTGATTTCGAATCTGGTGTCAGAATTTTAAAATTCAAGATGTTGGATAAAGTTGACACCTTAATTTTTTATTTTTACGAATTCGGGGCTGGCGCGAAATAAAGGGTAAAAATGGGTCGCTGAATTCGAATCCGTTGTCAGAATTTCAAAATTATTCTACTCATAGTACCACCTAAAAATGTTTTATTTTAGAATTTTTAACAAGAGGGAACAGTATTGGGGGGTTACTGATTTCGAATCTGAACTCAAAATTTTTAAATACAAGATGGTGGATAGGGTTGCCACCTTAATTTTTTTATTTTTAGTAATTCGGGGCTGGTGCGAACTAGAAGGTAAAAATGTGTCGCTCAAACTGAATCTTTGGTCAGAATTTCAAAATGATAAAATTTTATAATAATAGGGCTGCCACCTAATAATATGTATTTTCAAAAGGAAAAGCAACCCTATTATTTCAAAATTTTATAATTTTGAAATTCTGACCACGGATTCGGATTCAGCGACCCATTTTTGACATACCATTTTTTTGCCAGCCCCGAATTCATACAAATACAAAAAATTAAGGTGGCAACCCTATCCATGATTTCGAATTTTAAAATTCTGACTTCAGACTCGAAATCAGTAACTCCCTAACACTGTTAAATAATGTTTAAAGTTCTTAAAAATACATACTATTAGGTGGCATTCCTATTATTTCAAAACTTTAAAATTTTGAAATTCTGACCATGGATTCGTATTCAGTGACCCATTTCTGGTCTACCATTTTTTTGCCAGCCCCGAATTCATAAAAATACAAAAAATTAAAGTGGCAACCCTATCCACCATTTTGAATTTTAAAATTCTGACTTCGATTCGAAATCAGTGACTCCCTAACACTGTTAAATAATGTTTAAAATTCTTAAAAATTCATATTATTAGGTGGCAGCCCTATTATTTCAAAACTTTATAATTTTTAAATTCTGACCATGGATTCGTATTCAGCGACCCATTTTTGGTGTACCATTTTTTTGCCAGCCCCGAATTCATAAAAATACAAAATTTTAAGGTGGTAACCCTATCCACCATTTTGAATTTTAAAATTCTGACTTCGATTCGAAATCAGTGACTCCCTAACACTGTTAAATAATGTTTAAAATTCTTAAAAATACATATTATTAGGTGGCAACCCTATTATTCCAAAACTTTATAATTTTGAAATTCTGACCATGGATTCGTATTCAGCGACCCATTTTTGGAGTACCATTTTTTTGCCAGCCACGAATTCATAAAAATACAAAAAAATTAAGGTGGCAACCTTATCCACCGTCTTGAATTTTAAAATTTTGACTTCAGACTTTGTCTTATCTGTAGAAAAATGTTCGAATTTTGAAATTCTTATAACGGATTCGGAATCAGCGACCCAATTTTACCTAGTGTTTCTCCCACAGTTGAATTCGCATAAATAAACAAGAAATTAGGTGGCAACTCTATCCGCCATCTTGAATTTTAAAATTCTGACACCAGATTCGAAAAAAGTAACCCCCAATACTGTTTCTTCATGTTTAAAATTCCTAAGAAGATTTTTAGTTGGCAGCCCTGTGTAGAAAAATTTTAGAATTTTGAAATTCTGACATCAGGTGCAAAATCAGCGATCCATTTTTACCTAGTGTTCACTCCAACCCCCAAATTCGCAAAAATATGCCAAACATCCCTCACATTCTTTAATTAATGAGCAACACTCTAACATTCCAATGGAAATCGATATAAACTGAGAGCGATTTATGTTCTAAGCATAAAGCTGGGATAAAATGTGAACAAAACCACTTTTTTATCTCCCGATTTATACGCTTGGTATAAAATTAATCTAGAGATAGTTATCCCCGAATTAAATCATATATATGCCCTTTGTTAACAAAATGGCCCCTAGAATAATAATATAATGTATCAATTTCAATATGCCATAATTAATTTTTTATGTAATCATACGTTGTATTGTACTAAGATTATTAAGTTTTTCAGAAATCAAAAATTCGATGCTACAATATAAGCAGACTTTTGTCGACAACTGTACGTATTTCGCAATATCAACATAAAATCGAATACTTTTTTCAAATTTTCAAATGTTTAAATAATGATTATTGTTAGTTTTATTTAAAAAGTTTTGCTTCAATAGATTGATAAAATTGTTTTTAGGTCGTTATGACAATTGCATTTTATATATAAAGGGCTTATTGCAAAAACATGATAAGCCACATAAAAAATATTTTGAAATAATCGACTCTACAGTTTTAAAAAAATGTATTTTTACATAAAGAAATTGAATTAAACACGGAATCTTTTACAAATAGGTTAAAAAATAAAAAATAAATAGCCGAAATCTTGTCAGTGGTTGTTGGCAATGTATTGAGCATTATTCAGCCCTAAAAAATTGTTTTTTTAAATCACGTTTTATCATGTTTTTGCAATAAGCCCTTCATATACTTTCCTTATTTAAAAATAAATTTCTTTGGATGTAAGAAGTTTTTAAGTAAAATTAATAATAAAATAAATTTATCAAAAAAAATTAATAATTGACGTAGGGATTCTGCGAAATTTTACTTTTAACACCATTAAGGTTCAAGGAGATATAACTCCTGGCTCATTTTTAATATAATTTTTGAATGGATACATAAAAAGTAGTTCAACCAAAATTATATGTTGAAAATAATATCACAGATATTCAGTTGAAAATTACTGAAAATTGGAATATTTTTTGTATTTTTTAATTTCAAAAGTTTTATAACATACATTGTTGTTATTTCAGGCAAAATATTTTTACAACCTTTAAATCACTTTGTCCTTTTGCTAAATGGCGAAAAATGGCGAAAACTAACTTCTTATACATTTTTTCGTTTATGGGCTTATTTAGTTTTGGGAAGTTTTTATAAAGTTTAATGAAAATTGCATTCACCTTTGTTAATGGTTTAAAGTGTACCCTGTGAGGTCCGTCTGTTGGATGTAGTATTTGTTTGGGTCTCCAAAATTTGGAAAAGATAAAATTGTATTAAAAAAAATTTGAAATAGTGAATATATCACTGGAAAGCTAAAATCATCAGATAACTTTAGTGTTAAAATTGTTTTCTTACTCCAGAAAAAAAATATGTGTCCAGTTTTCGAAAAGATTAAAAGCATTAATTTTTAAAGTGTTAAAGTGTATAAAAAATTTATTGATTCTTTAAAAAAAAAAGTATAGCAGTGAGGGGACTGCCAACCGAAGCGAAAACATATATGTAAAATATTAGTATTCCCTGGAAGACTTTGTCCTGCCACTGACCGCCTTACTGCTTTATAAGAATTTTCATGCTAATCGGAAAAAATTTTATATTTTCACCCCCTCAACCTTTGATTAAATCTTTCAAAATATTTTTTATTCAGATATCATTTTTATTTTATAACTACACCAAACTATATTATTACATTTAAATTGAATATTGTTGATATAAAAATAAAATACAGGGAGCACTATTGAATGAAAAATAATCCTCAAAAAGGATATTTAGTTTTTTCTTTCAATGTATATGTAGAGCTGTAGCTAAAATAAAATAAATTTACTTTTTTTTTATATGTATGATATTTTGTTTGATGGGTCTTGAAGTCTCTTTTAATGCCTGCATTTGAGATCTTGCTACAAGGAAAACAGAAAACATAGCAAGCAAAGTGCAGTTTATGTTCTGCCCCCGATTCGGTTCATCCGGTACATCCGGTTCATCATTAATGCACATTATTTTCATCTGTTATCATTTCATTATATTTTAAATTATGGGTTTTAATATAAAAAACAAAGTAAAACATAAACAAAAATATAAATTAAACTTATTGAAATAATTAATATACTCTTAAAATACGAATACATACATAAAATTTGTATTTACATAAATTTCATTGAATTTCATTTACATACAACATAATTACGGAATGTCATTTAACTAATGACATGCGCGATTTAGGCCTTTTTTCAGTAAATAACTCCACACCTACTCACTTTACACATTCAACTAATACTCTGATAGATCTATTCTTTGTAAATAACCCATCCAAAGTACTTCTGTACGATCAACTGTCAGCACCGAATTTTTCCAAGCACGATCTTATTTTCCTTGCTTTTGATTTTCATATGGAAAAGCCGCCGTTTTCTTTCAGTTTTCGTGATTTTAAAAACATTGATTACTGGCGGCTTGAACAAGAAACTCGTAAGATAAATTGGCAAATTATTTATGAAATGCCATCGATTGAAAACCAGGTCAATTATCTGCAGCAAAATATTGTAAACTTATTTAATGAATTTGTCCCAATCAAAACTAGAAGTGTTAAAATTCAGCAAAAGCCTTGGTTTAATGGTTATATCAAAAGAATTATAGCGGCGCGAAACGTGTCTTACAATCGTTGGAAGCAATTCAAAACACCAGAGTTGTATGCTGAGTTTAAAGAAATGAGGAAAAAGGCAAATTATGAAATAGTAGTTGCTAAGAGAAGATTTTATGGTGAAAAATACAAAACTGCAGTTGATTCAAGAAAGATATGGAAAGAAATCCGTGAAATTGGAGTAGGTAAGAGCTTGTCTGCTGTAAGTGATGCTATCGATGTGAATAAATTAAACCGAAATTTTGTTAATGTACCAATGCATATAGTTAATGAAAATTTTTGCGCAAATTCAAATGGTCCTTCGCCCTCCGTCCTCCGCCCAGATATAAGCTTTTCCTTCCGTTGCGTTGATCAAAATGAGGTAATGTCCAGTCTTCTATCAATAAAATCCAGCGCCGTGGGTTTCGATGAAATTCATCCATTATTTCTAAAAATTTTATTACCCGTAGTTTTACGATACATAACACATATTTTTAACACAATTCTTACTACTTCTATCTTCCCAAAACACTGGAAAGAAGCCAAAATAATTCCAATACCAAAATCTCTCAACGAGTACAGACCTGTTGCTATTCTGTCTTATGTTTCCAAGGCTTTCGAAGTAATTCTTTACAATCAAATTAACAAATTTATATGCGACAATAAGCTGCTAACCGACCGGCAGTCAGGTTTTAGGGCAAAGAGGAGCTGCGTTACAGCTCTAATAGATGTAGCTGAAGAGATTAGAGCAGGCTTGGATGATAGAAAACTTAGCTTTTTAATTCTACTTGATCATTCTAAGGCCTTCGATACAGTTGACCATGGCATCCTTTATTCGAAATTAATCAACATGTTTAACTTCTCTCATACAGCAGCAAACCTGTTCAAGTCATACCTTTCTAATAGATCCCAAGCAGTATTTGTCAATAACACGACATCAGAATTCTTACAGGTTAACAGGGGAGTACCTCAGGGCTCCGTTCTTGGGCCTCTCCTGTTTTCCATGTATGCTAATGACTTACCCACGGTTCTTCAAAATTGTAAAGTTCATATGTACGCTGACGACGTCCAATTGTATCTAAGCTGTAAACTAGACTGTATCTCTAATTGTATTTCTGCTATCAACAACGATTTAGCACGCATAACAACTTGGGCAGGCCAAAATGGCTTGTGTCTTAACCCAAAAAAGTCTAAGTGTATAGTCATCTCTAAAAAACTAGTCGATGTCTCGGAATTTCCTAAAATTATCTTGAACAACTCCACAATTGACTTCGTTAATTCAGCGAAAAATCTTGGAGTTATCTTTGATAGGACTTTGACTTGGAACACACACATTGGCACTGCAATAGGCAAGGTTTATGGAATGCTTAGAGTACTGTGGGTTTCACAAAATTTCACACCACTTAATATTAGACTGCTTATAGCTAAAGCTTACATCCTCCCTACGCTTCTTTATGCTTGCGAAATTTATGCGAATTGCGATTCTGTAAGTAAACACAAACTAAATGTTGCTTTTAACAACATTGCTAGATATGTTTATGGATTAAAACGTACTGATCATGTGTCCCATTATGCAATACGCATCTGCAACATGACCTTTGAAAACATTCTTAGATTCCGTACTTTACTATTGCTGCATAAGGTGTTATACACTGGGGAGCCAGCTTACTTGCACAACCGTATTACCGCTTCTCGTTCCAATCGGTCCTATTCGTTAATACAATTGCGTCACTTCTGTTTGACATCTGAAAGACAATTTTATATATTTGCAATTCGTCTTTGGAACTCGTTACCTTCTTTTGTTAAATCAGTTCAAAACGCAGTGCAATTCAAAAAAATGTTATACTCTCATTTTTCAACGTTGCAATAATTTTTATTCTCTCGTAAAATTCACATTTTCTTTCTTTTAAAAAAATCATATATTAAAATTTATTATTAATTTTGTAATGTTTAAATAAAATCAACTTATCTGTATGGTCATAAACTCACTGGAAGTGAAATTGTGTCTATATTATCTATACTTTTAATATTAATAATATTATTATAATTATAATTAATTTTATTGTTACCACTTAATTTATTGTTATAATACAAAACACAACAAATCTATGATGCCAGTGCATTAATCATAAGGTTCGTACCTTGTAGCACTGGTATATCATATAATAAATACAAATACAAATACAAATACAAATACATTATTTACACTGTTTGCATCATTAACCATTGCATTATATTTTTAAAAAAGATACTATAGGCCACAGTCCCACTCATGATAAAATTATTATTAGGTAGCCTTGACAACTACTTATTTTCTTACGGGCTGCAATTTCAAACAGAAGAAAACAATATAAACTGCGTGTGTCACACACATTGGCAGCTTTCAGCGGAGTCAATAGTTGGCAACTGTTTTTTTTTAAATGAGAATGAGAAACCTTTGCAATTAAATGATCCATTCACAGCAGGTGACTCCTGTGAATGCGGCCAATGTGTGTAAAACACGTTCTCTATTTTGTTTTCTTTTGCTTGACATTCGATGGTCGAAACACGAAATGTCACTCCTACGTATTACTTATCATACCATGCCCTATGTCCCAGGCAGAGAATATGATGGTAATATTTATAAAACTACAAATGTTTTTATGTTGGTCATGAAACTCAAATACACGCTCATGGATATTGGCTACCAGGTGCTCAGCTAATGCAGCGTGCATGGCAAAATTAAGCAAGGTAGTGTTAGGGCGGAGAGCCGGTGACCGAAATTGTCAAAACGAAGTTGACATTTCATACAAAATCTGCAACCAATGAGAATGCAATATGAAAGCAAGAATTGGCAAATATATCAAAATGGATGAGTTTGACAGTTATGGTCACTTAGAAAGAGAACACATTCAGCCCTAACACTACCTTGTCTAATTCTACTATGGCAGCAAGCAACCATCAATAAGTTTATCTGCTGACAAATCGTTCCTTAATAAAGAAATCATGAAGGATATTTACTGTTTTTCTGTCAATGTACATGTAGATCTGTAGCTGAACTAAAATACATTTACAACAACAATTACCAAGCAAATCTACTACAACGATGAACAGAGAAGAGCAGTATCACATCGGTTGCGCAACGTTAGAGGGGATGAACCGAATTGGCGGCGGAAAATAAACAGCACTTTGCTTGCTATGTTTTTTGTTTGCCTGGTAGCAAGATCTCAAGTGGAGGCATTAAAGCGCTGATTATAATAGAAGGAACGGAATGGAGTCAAGTGTCATTGTGGCGGGACGAAATGGTTTCATACAACTACAGGCCTATCGCGAAACTCTCGTCAATTCCAAAACTTTTTGAGCGCCTCGTGTATGATCGTGTGAAAATTCACTGTGGGAAGGTCATGACAACTCGTCAGCATGGATTTGTTACTGGCAGATCCACTGTGTCTAATCTCCTCGATTTTACAACGTTTTGCTTAAATTCATTTTATTCAGGTAACCAGGTCGACTGTATTTACACTGATTTTAGTAAAGCATTTGATAAACTGCCACACAACTTAATTCTATTTAAACTAAAGCTAATGGGTTTTCCACAATTTTTTGTAAGCTGGATTCAATCGTATCTGACAGAGTGATCTTATCAAATACGATTTCGAGGCGTATTGTCAGCTGAATTTATTGCTGAATCAGGTGTTCCTCAAGGTAGCCACCTTGGTCCACTTCTGTTTATTTTAGCCATTAATGATGTAACCCACATCATCAAACACTCTCATCTACTTATCTATGCAGATGACATGAAAATATACAGAACAATAGATGCTAAAGACAATTCAGATCTGCTCCAGTCTGATTTGAAATCCTTTGAAATTTGGTGTTCTAAAAACAATATGTTTCTAAATCCAGATAAATGCCAAACTATGACCTTTTCGCGAAAAAGGAATAATTTAATTTTTGATTATACGATAAAAGATACGTTTTTAAATCGTGTAGATTCTATCAAAGATCTTGGTATATGCATGGATTCTAAGCTATCGTTTAACGTTCAAATTGATTATATTTGTAAAAAAGCATCTTCTATGCTCGGGTTTATGAAACGCTGGGCCAAAGAATTTAATAGTATGATCACAACTACAACGCTGTATTATGCAATTGTGCGACCTCACTTAGAGTATGCAAGTCAAGTTTGGTCCCCAAGTTACAATGTACATGTTGAACGTATAGAGAGAATCCAAAAACGTTTTGTTCGGTTTGCTCTAAGGGGCTTAAGTGCAACTGATACTTTAAACCTTCCTCCTTATGAGGATCGTTTTAAACTTTTAAAAATGCAATCTTTGAATGAGAGAAGGAAGTCTGCAGATATCGTCTATTTACACCAACTCATAACTGGTGTATTCGATTCACCAGAACTTCTAACTCTTATAAATTTTAACACTAACCGTAGAAGCAGTAGAAATGCTAACAATTTAATTTACTTACCTTTTAGTAGAACAAATTATATGGCTACTGCTCCTTTACATCGCATGAGTACCTTTGTTAACAACTGTAGCTTTTTTGATGTTAACTTATCGAAAGGTCAACTCAAAAGTAGATTGAAAACTAATGTATGATTAGATCTATGTAAACGCATGGTTAGTTGTTATGTCTTGTGTTGTCCCTGAGCCCAACCCATATTAAGGTGGGTAAATTTTTCTCACTTTGGATTGTTTTGGACCGCTCTTATCGATATCATTGGGGCTATTCACGGTTTGAGCGTACTTTTAACAAATCGTATTTATAGCATTTGTTATTGTTCGAATTGTGAGCACCTCGCCATGTGACTGTCGTATAAAAAGACTGTGCAACTCTATGATGTATGTGATTATGCGGCTGTAGACAGAGCATAAAAATACGAGGTACAAAAAACACGTCCAAGGGCTGCTTTTATTTACGAGTGCCTGCGTATTTGCATTTGTATGCAAAACAACAGCAAAGCAAAATGCGCTTTCGTAAATTGGCGTACAAATAGCGGATCGAACAAATGGCAGACCAGCGTATTCGAACTGTGAATGGCCTTATTGAGATGTTTTGATGTTATTTGGGCTGGTTCTTAAGATGATCCAATGCGGAGAAAGTGCGAAAACGCTGTAGTAGCTGAACTCTATTGTTATTGCATGTTTTCAAATACGGAGTGGCGATTATAAGAGCAACGAAAGTGGCGTAAATTTTTTTCAAAAATATATTTTATTACACAACAAATTCCATCAATTCTTCTTTTTTTATTATTTTAAAACATGAATTCAATCAAATATTATCAAAAATACGGAAAACAAAACAAATGCAAAATAAAATTAATAGTAGCATCTGTCAACATGAAGTTTTTGCTCAAAACGTAACGGAACGCAGCTGAAAAATCAAAAATCTATAAATCTCAACGTCACGTGCCGCTCCGTTCCGTCTTATTATAATCGAACTCATAAGAAACTCATGCAATAGATTGTAAAGTGACATTTCTCAACATTCTATAATGTTCCGTTCCGTCTATTTTAATCAGCGCTTAAAAGATACTTCACGGCCAGTCAAACAAAAAGCAAATATCAAAAATCTTAAATTTATTTTATTTTAGCCTACATACATTGAAAAAAACAGTAACATTCAATAGCTGCATTCCCGTGGTCGTTGATCTAGAGCGCGGCTCTATTTTATTCACAAAACAGAAATCAAAACCAGCTCGATTTCTAGCTCTATTTCTGATCTTAAAATGCTGCCAAGTTTCAAGCATTTTTTATCAAAACGAACATAGTTGGCAAATCTAAATAACTATTCATTTTCCTATTATGACGTTTCACCGCTCAATGGGCGTTTTGGTTTTGTTGTTTTCTTTTGTTATTGTTCTTAAAACAGCTGTTTCAAGACTGTGATGACAAATTGATAAAAAGTTGAACTAACTTTGTTTTATTGAGATTTGATCTGATCTAGTGCCACGGGAATGCAGCTAATGTTTCGCAGCGGAGCAAATGGAGGGGGAAAGAACGATGCATCAGTAGAGGAACTTATTGATGGTTGCTTGCTTATGTTTTCTAAGTTTCCTATATTGTTCTCTTTGCTGTCTGTATTGATGACGAGAGTTACTCGGAAAAAGACAATGACGCAAACCAAGGATTTACCCTCTACCAATATCGTTCAACTTGCCTGAAGAAGTTTTCAATTCAATAAAATTTGATGTTTTAATAAAATAAATAACAAAAGAACGGACAATTTTTCTAAGAATGGTATTGTCTTTGTTTAATATTTCATTTTAATATTTTAATTAAATTTTCTACAATTTATGAAATCAATATAAAGTAAAAAAGGGTGCTCCAACCTACAGGTTTAGAGTTGTGCAACCTACGCACTTGACATTTTGACAATTAATCAAAAATCAGATTCCCTCATATGTAAATTATATTTTGTTGGTTTGAGTACCTAAGCTTTGACCATAAACATCGAGCTGTATGTTTGCTCCGTCTATCTATGCATTTAAATGTTTAGTTTATTGTGTGTGCGTGTGTAAATTTTTGTCTTACACATTTTTTTGAGACTTATTTTATTTGTTTATCTCGCCTTGCTTCCTTTTTTATTGTGAAAAACACAAAGCATACTTTACTTACCCTTTTGTGACCGACCATTTTTTTCTTTTTACAACATTCACAATACTGCATTACATAATTTTCATCACAGGAAATCGTTGTTAAATGCTGTTCCTTTTACATCGTCTACCAAAATTGGTTATTTCCGAGCATTTGAAAGTTTTCTCATTTGTTTCCTGTGCCCTGGATCGGCGAGCGTCAAGTTTCTACCAGCAGTTGTTTGCTTTTACGTAAAAAGAAGCATGTTGTTTGTTGGTGAGGGTTTTTGCATTATCTCCATGAAAACATTTTATTAAAGTCAAGGTATTTGAAACGCAGTCTTTCTGTAGCGACCTTGATTGCTGTTGACTTTAAATGACAGCTGAAGATATGAATTTTCTTGTTTTGTTTGACATTTAAAGAAATATTTTTTGTACCTATACTGAACTACACATTAAAATGTTTTAAAATTAGACACAAAAAGGGTATTCACTTCTCTTCGGATATCGAAAATATGCGAAAAGTTCAGTGCAATTATGGATGTTTTGGTTTTCCGAGGTTTGCTTAAATTTCACCATTTATTGATTTGATCAAAAATTATCGTCGCAAACTTGCTAAGAAAAGGTGTGTTAGAATGCCATAAGGAGAAATGGAATATGTAAAATTCAATTAGAAAATAACCAGTTGTCATATTTTGGGTTCTTATTTAGATAATTTTAATTTTTACGATAGAAAAATCATTGAATGTAAGCTTCTGATTGATCAATTCTTTGAATATTCCCCTTAGAAACTTAAGTGAGAGTCCAACCACCGTTGGTCCAGTAAGGATACGGCGTATAACTCACAAAATTTTTTTTTGAGTGATAAATTAAAGATATTAATACATTAAACATTATAATGACCAGGGCTTGGATTTTGATGACCTAAAAAACTGCAAAAAATTACAAAATTACATAGAAACTGCAGAAAACTACCGAAAAAACGCAAACACGAAGAAAATTAATTTGTGTGATTTTAGAAAAAGATTGCTAAATTGAAATTACTCCTCATGTATTTGAAAATATGCTAGATTTCAGCAAAAACTTATCAAAATTTGCTACTCCCATTTATAATAACTTAGCAAATATTTGCTTGAATTAAGTAGAAATTTGCTTTTGCCGTTTATAATAACTGAGCAAAATTTTGCTTGAATTTAATCAAACATTTGCTTAGTTATTGTAAACTAGGTTATTATAATTTTTGATTAAATTCAAGCAAAATTTTGCTTAGTTGTTATAAACTGGAATAGCAAATTTTGATTAGTTTTTGCTGAAATCTAGCATAACTTTGAAGTGACTGAGAATCAAGCTCAAGTTTAGCTTAGCCCCAATACAAATTAGAAAACAATTTGCTCCGTGCATTAAAAATAAACAAAAACTAAAGCTATAAGAACTAATAATCTATCTAGTCAAATGCTATCATTTGAGATTGGTTTGGTTCACCCCTGAAAATATGTGTTGCTTTGTGTATTCGATAATATACAAATTGAAGCATGTAGCGAAGCAAATTCTTGTCCCTTTTTTTAACTTAAAAAGAAATGGTGTTTCTATAAATTTTAATTAAATAATATTTCATTAAAGGCATTTGAATTTTACAAAAACTAAGTACACGTGAAAATGCCTTTTCATTTAACTTAAGAACATCGAAATCAGTTAAATTTGGCCAAATGGCTGTAACAATTTAATTAATGTCGGCACAACAAAATTCGAACACTTTAACATTAAAACTAAGTTGGAAAAAAATTCTTATGACCTTGTTAGGTCAAATTAAATGTGATGGACTCTCAACATGTTCTTCTTTAAGATTTTTTATAAAGTTTGGATGTGCTTGTTTAGTTATGGTTTTGGCACACAGTTTTATAATTCAAGAAAAATAATATTAGTTATTAAATTATTAACTCGACTTTTTTTTGACAGCGAGTGTATCATCGGGATAAAAGAAAACACAAATCATTTCTTTTTAAACCGAGCACGCTGACAGACAATTATTCTAAATATTATAATTTTTATAAACCGGATATAAATTGTTATATCCTCTAAAAATTCCATAATTAAGGGAAAACAAAAAGATCATACATTAAAAGCTGAAAAAATAACATTTCGATTGGTTTATAATATGTTAAACTTTTTTTCTAAATTGTTGCTGTCTTTCTAATTTTTGTTTATATACTATGTTGAACAGTACAATGATAAGGTTTTTTCTTTTAACTCATCGTTCATTTTGAGAACGTAGTTTTAATGTAATTGTGGTCAAAATAAGATTCATTGATGGAATTATCGACGTATCGATTTATTATTTAGTTATCGTCATTTTTTTCCATTTTCAAATTAAATCCATTCCTTGAGAAAATGATTTTCCCTTGTAAGGAATGTTTTTATCACTACAAAAAATACATTTTTTTGTGGTGTTTTTTTACGATAAAATGATTTGTCCTTGTAAGGAATGTTGTTATAACCACATTTATTGTGGGATTTTTTTTTTGCTTATGAACTTTTTCAAACTGGCCATAATCCCAAATCAAATTTTTGGGATTATGTGAGGGTAGTTATCCCTAAGTAGCGGCCAGAAATCAAATATCGAAACTATAAGTAATTATCTTGTAACAATAATCACGCAAGCGCACATCAACATGCTGTCAACAGCGCATAATCTTCGACTACGTTAACATATATAAGTTCTTGGTGTACACCGAAAACATTGCAATATATGCCAGCAAATTTCATTTCAAATACACTTATGATTTGAATACTCTTACATTAATGTTTTGCCAAGTTTTGCTTTTATTTTCTGCTTCGCTCGCTCGTACTTGGTTAGCTGAGAATGGAAGGGAGTAGGTCAGTTTATGCAATGCACTGTGCATAATTTCAGGCTGAACATTTTTCAGGACAGTTTATGCCGTGGCGGCCGTAGCCTAGTGGGTAGAGTACGTGGCCCCTAAGCTAAAGAACCGCGGTAGTCCGGGTTCAATTCCAGCTCAGACAGAAAAGTTTTTCAATTGAATTGATTTTCTGTTCGGTCGTCACCTCTCTGCAGACAATGGCAAACCTCAGAGAGTAAAAATTGCCATGTAAAGCTTCTTGAGAACATAAGCCGTTCGGAGTCGGCATAAAACACGTAGGTCCAGTTCTTGAGCACGACACAATTGATCAATCGAAGCTAGGTCAAAGTCCTACCAATGGTCAGTTTATTTTTTTTTTATATGTTGTGTAAGGACCAAAATTTGCACTGCAAATTTTGCCTACATAATTTTAAAAGCAAATTGTAAATTTTCTTTTTTTCCTCTAGTACGCGAGTAATCCAATGGAATTGAGTTTCAACCTAACTACTAAAACCGATACTACCTCCGCCGGGAGCTTCTTGCCAGGCTAAAAGGGGCCGACACCCACCACATTTGTTACAACGGCCGGAAAGGCCATCGGAACGAGTTGGTGCAGGGTCACCAGGTTATTGCCCGGCCTACCGAAGCAATAAAAATACATTGCGACGAACCTCGAAAGGTCAGATATCTAGCCGTGCAAACTCACGGTAGCATGTAGTAAACAGTAAACAATAAAAATAACCATTAAATAAGGCAATAATTATTTACGAGATATTTTATTAACTGTCCATGAAAACTAGTGCGATATGCGCTGTAAACATTATAAATAATTTATCAATGGACAGGGGTGGGGCGTGTTGCCCAATAAAACACCCTTAATAATAAAATTAATCGCGGTTTGAACTAAATAAAAGAATTAAATAAAATTATAATAAATGTTTATTATTTCTATTTAATAAAGAGTACGGTTGAAAATACTTAATATTCAAAGCTAAGAGGTAACGATTCATGCATGAAAGTGGTTTAAATTCATGCACGAATCGTCATCCATCATGATCAAAAGAGGCCTACAGGGGTATTTAAAACATAAACACCAGCCATAGACAAGAGACACTTAAGTCACGGCAGGTCTATAGTGGGGTTAAGGGAAAATATGGTGATAGACCATTAAGGGTTAACTTATAATAGGCATAATAAACAATTATGCACATACTTACCAATACACTCACATTTTCCTCTTTATCTCACAGTGAGCCAAACGTGACACACAAACCTAACGGGAGAGTCACGCCAGACGAGTAAATGGAGAAAACATTTGAGCGGTCAACATGGTACAGTCGCGCCAGCGACATCGAGTTCCCTTAGCGACATCTACGTAGCATACACGGACGTCAGAGAACACCCCAGAGAGCATGTACCCGAGGAACGACGATGCTACCTAGTCGGGAGGAATTTGCTGAGACGACAACAGTGAGCGGCGACGACCCGACCGTTCGCTCAGAGTGGAGAGCGGAGTACGATCGGCGCACTGCCATATCGACACATCGGATACAGACAACAAATCGGCGCTCAGAGCGGGAGCCAAATAATTAAGTCATGCGCACTAAACAACATGTCGAAAAGTCACCAACACATCGACAGAGTAGAGCGCAAAACAAATCAAACACTCAGAGCAAGAGCCGAACGACCGAGGCATGCGCACTAATCAAAATGTCGAAAGCCACCAACACATCGACAACGTAGAGAGCAGAACAAATCGACGCTCAGAGCGGGAGCCGAACAATCAAGTCATGCGCACTAGTCAACAGGGTCAGCAAAGTCACTAACACCTCGATAAAAGAAAGCGTAAAACAAGTTGGCGCTCAGAGCGGGAACGAGCACATATTCAAACAGCATCATGTTGTCCACCTATACATACATAAGAATGAGCAGAGGAGTATAAGGAACGACGATATAAGAAGCAGTAGAACAAACGAGAGGGAAATAAAACTACAAAACTACAACATCATCAGAATGAAGAATTATGGAGCATCGAATAAGAAGAAGAATCATTTACGCAGTCAGCAACATCCGACTGCTGCCTATAAAAGGCCAAGCAAGAGAAAAATCTGGACAGTCAGTGTGAATTTTCAAACAGTAAAGATTAAAAGTGAAATATACCGCGGAAATAATTCGTCAGCAAGTAACCTCAAATGCTACATAGTCTGTGGAAAAGGACGCTACAGCAAAGTATAATACTCAGCAGCCAGCCAGGACACCTTAAGCCCAGACCAGCAGGAGTATACGGTAAACAAGGCAGTTTTATCCAGATAAATTCATCAGACCTGTGCCAAAAATCCAGAGGTTAGAACGAAAGTGCGCGTGTGTGTGTGGACCGGTAGCAAAGGCACCGATCCAGTGAAAAATTAAACGAAATAAAACCCAGGCTAGTGTAACCTCTCCACCTTCCTAAATCCTTGAATTTGCAAAGTCCTCGTATTTGTTTAATCGGTTCTTTGCAAATTCCTCAATCTCCAAAACACATCCACCTACCCCATCCTTAAAATTTGCCAACGGACGAGTTCGCTAAACCGACGTTGGTAAATTTACTCATTTTCCATTTAGGTTACCTACCTGCCAATACACGGCCGGTCAGCTCATTGCACGCCTGGCCCACACACTGACTTTCAAGGACATCGAGGACAAATCTACCAGAATCGGCACCATCAATCAAGCCACACTATTCGGGACTCGGTGATATCAAACATTTTCTTTCTTTTCCTTTTTGCCCTATATTTATTACAAACATTTAATTAGAAACCATTATATTTCAAACATTTAATTATAAACCATTATATTTGAAACATTTAATCATAAATCATTACATTCCAAACAGTTAATTATAAACCCTTATATTTCGAGCATTTAATTATAAACCATTAAATTCTAGATAAGAAATATTTATTGCAAATACTATTGCAAATATTTAATTCATACATTTAAGTCAAAAAAACCATTATATTTCAAACAAGAAATAGTCATTGCAGAAGTCTATTGCAAAGATTTATTTCAAGCATTTAATTACATACAATTATATTTCAAACAGGAAATACTCATTGCAAAATATTATTGCAAATATTTAATTCTAAATCATTATATTTCAAACAAGAAACAGTCTTTGCAAAATTCTACCGCAAATATTTATTTCAACATTTAATTACAAGAAAGTTATATTTCAAACAAGAAATACTCCTTGCGAAATTTTATTGTAAACATATAAAAATTATATTTTGAAATAATAAGCTTTGCAGAATATTATTACGAATATTTATTTCAAAGCCCTATTTAAACTAGTTAAAGCGGGGGTGAGATAAAGTTTTATAAAACCGAAATATTTCTTACTTGCCCTTCAGGCGAAATATTTCCGAACCTGATTGCAATAATTAACAAAGAAATATTTGAAAACAACATTCAAATCACAAATTAAATTATATCAAACGAAATATTTTATTTTTTTGCCCTTCAGGCGAAATATTTCTGAATCGCATCGTAAATATTAATTTCAAATATTTATTGCAAATATTTAAATTGGATAAAATTTAATTAAATTAAAATATTTGGTTCATCGCCCTGCAGACAGAATAATCTCTGAATCTAAAGATAGCCCGAAATCTATAGAGCAATCGGTATTTCTATGAATAACCAGCGGAAATTATTGCATTCCTGCTAATAGAAAATTTAGATCAATTCTTTTCTTTAAATAGTCATAGCCTTTTCGGAAACCTAACCATATATATTCAAATTATAAAACTTTACCACACCAACTGCCATTCCGACCCTTGTGGGCCTCCGATAAGTTAAGAATAATTAACGAATTTGTCACACAAAACGATAATTACCATAGCGCAGGAATCGGTTATTTATTTGAAATAACCCTTTGTATCGATATTTAGATTTTACCTTGTAAGAATTGTTCACATTTAATTAAAGCCTAAATAAAATAAAATTGTAACGTGATGAATGAAATGGAAAGCGTCTGATTTGGTGTCTCAAAATAAGAGATAGAATATAAATTTTGGAACGACCCCTGGACAGCCGCTTTGCTGTCCCAGCTATAGAACGCCAAAAAGGCGGTACGTTACATGGCGCCCGAGCAGGGACAGCGTGATTATATCACAAGGCCATACGCAAGCACAGGCCACTGCGGCTCGCGCACACATGGCCCGCCAACAGACGCTATTTAGCTCCATCGAATGGATCCAGTCGGTCATTGGTTCACGACCTCCCGAACTCATAGGCAGCCCGCACGACGATGACACCACAGTATGCGATATAGGCACTCTTTTACCTCCAACCAGCGCCGTCAACTCGCCAGAAATCAAAGAACACCTGGAAGTCAACGTTCCCAGCCCTCCGACCACATCGCATTCGCCAACCGGGGTCGCCACAAACCCAAATGACGCTGCCCGTTATGCCGCATGCCAGCAGCTCATCAAATATATCGAGCTGCGCAAACAAGCCTGGACGTTCGGCAAACGCATCTGCTCCACCACCATCATTGATGGCACGGCTTTCCGCGTCATCATCAGCAGACTCGGCAAGGTCAGCATTTTGGAACGCCCCGCAAAGTAGGGAGGACATGTAAGGACCAAAATTTGCACTGCAAATTTTGCCTACATAATTTTAAAAGCAAATTGTAAATTTTCTTTTTTTCCTCTAGTACGCGAGTAATCCAATGGAATTGAGTTTCAACCTAACTACTAAAACCGATACTACCTCCGCCGGGAGCTTCTTGCCAGGCTAAAAGGGGCCGACACCCACCACATTTGTTACAACGGCCGGAAAGGCCATCGGAACGAGTTGGTGCAGGGTCACCAGGTTATTGCCCGGCCTACCGAAGCAATAAAAATACATTGCGACGAACCTCGAAAGGTCAGAAATCTAGCCGTGCAAACTCACGGTAGCATGTAGTAAACAGTAAACAATAAAAATAACCATTAAATAAGGCAATAATTATTTACGAGATATTTTATTAACTGTCCATGAAAACTAGTGCGATATGCGCTGTAAACATTATAAATAATTTATCAATGGACAGGGGTGGGGCGTGTTGCCCAATAAAACACCCTTAATAATAAAATTAATCGCGGTTTGAACTAAATAAAAGAATTAAATAAAATTATAATAAATGTTTATTATTTCTATTTAATAAAGAGTACGGTTGAAAATACTTAATATTCAAAGCTAAGAGGTAACGATTCATGCATGAAAGTGGTTTAAATTCATGCACGAATCGTCATCCATCATGATCAAAAGAGGCCTACAGGGGTATTTAAAACATAAACACCAGCCATAGACAAGAGACACTTAAGTCACGGCAGGTCTATAGTGGGGTTAAGGGAAAATATGGTGATAGACCATTAAGGGTTAACTTATAATAGGCATAATAAACAATTATGCACATACTTACCAATACACTCACATTTTCCTCTTTATCTCACAGTGAGCCAAACGTGACACACAAACCTAACGGGAGAGTCACGCCAGACGAGTAAATGGAGAAAACATTTGAGCGGTCAACATGGTACAGTCGCGCCAGCGACATCGAGTTCCCTTAGCGACATCTACGTAGCATACACGGACGTCAGAGAACACCCCAGAGAGCATGTACCCGAGGAACGACGATGCTACCTAGTCGGGAGGAATTTGCTGAGACGACAACAGTGAGCGGCGACGACCCGACCGTTCGCTCAGAGTGGAGAGCGGAGTACGATCGGCGCACTGCCATATCGACACATCGGATACAGACAACAAATCGGCGCTCAGAGCGGGAGCCAAATAATTAAGTCATGCGCACTAAACAACATGTCGAAAAGTCACCAACACATCGACAGAGTAGAGCGCAAAACAAATCAAACACTCAGAGCAAGAGCCGAACGACCGAGGCATGCGCACTAATCAAAATGTCGAAAGCCACCAACACATCGACAACGTAGAGAGCAGAACAAATCGACGCTCAGAGCGGGAGCCGAACAATCAAGTCATGCGCACTAGTCAACAGGGTCAGCAAAGTCACTAACACCTCGATAAAAGAAAGCGTAAAACAAGTTGGCGCTCAGAGCGGGAACGAGCACATATTCAAACAGCATCATGTTGTCCACCTATACATACATAAGAATGAGCAGAGGAGTATAAGGAACGACGATATAAGAAGCAGTAGAACAAACGAGAGGGAAATAAAACTACAAAACTACAACATCATCAGAATGAAGAATTATGGAGCATCGAATAAGAAGAAGAATCATTTACGCAGTCAGCAACATCCGACTGCTGCCTATAAAAGGCCAAGCAAGAGAAAAATCTGGACAGTCAGTGTGAATTTTCAAACAGTAAAGATTAAAAGTGAAATATACCGCGGAAATAATTCGTCAGCAAGTAACCTCAAATGCTACATAGTCTGTGGAAAAGGACGCTACAGCAAAGTATAATACTCAGCAGCCAGCCAGGACACCTTAAGCCCAGACCAGCAGGAGTATACGGTAAACAAGGCAGTTTTATCCAGATAAATTCATCAGACCTGTGCCAAAAATCCAGAGGTTAGAACGAAAGTGCGCGTGTGTGTGTGGACCGGTAGCAAAGGCACCGATCCAGTGAAAAATTAAACGAAATAAAACCCAGGCTAGTGTAACCTCTCCACCTTCCTAAATCCTTGAATTTGCAAAGTCCTCGTATTTGTTTAATCGGTTCTTTGCAAATTCCTCAATCTCCAAAACACATCCACCTACCCCATCCTTAAAATTTGCCAACGGACGAGTTCGCTAAACCGACGTTGGTAAATTTACTCATTTTCCATTTAGGTTACCTACCTGCCAATACACGGCCGGTCAGCTCATTGCACGCCTGGCCCACACACTGACTTTCAAGGACATCGAGGACAAATCTACCAGAATCGGCACCATCAATCAAGCCACACTATTCGGGACTCGGTGATATCAAACATTTTCTTTCTTTTCCTTTTTGCCCTATATTTATTACAAACATTTAATTAGAAACCATTATATTTCAAACATTTAATTATAAACCATTATATTTGAAACATTTAATCATAAATCATTACATTCCAAACAGTTAATTATAAACCCTTATATTTCGAGCATTTAATTATAAACCATTAAATTCTAGATAAGAAATATTTATTGCAAATACTATTGCAAATATTTAATTCATACATTTAAGTCAAAAAAACCATTATATTTCAAACAAGAAATAGTCATTGCAGAAGTCTATTGCAAAGATTTATTTCAAGCATTTAATTACATACAATTATATTTCAAACAGGAAATACTCATTGCAAAATATTATTGCAAATATTTAATTCTAAATCATTATATTTCAAACAAGAAACAGTCTTTGCAAAATTCTACCGCAAATATTTATTTCAACATTTAATTACAAGAAAGTTATATTTCAAACAAGAAATACTCCTTGCGAAATTTTATTGTAAACATATAAAAATTATATTTTGAAATAATAAGCTTTGCAGAATATTATTACGAATATTTATTTCAAAGCCCTATTTAAACTAGTTAAAGCGGGGGTGAGATAAAGTTTTATAAAACCGAAATATTTCTTACTTGCCCTTCAGGCGAAATATTTCCGAACCTGATTGCAATAATTAACAAAGAAATATTTGAAAACAACATTCAAATCACAAATTAAATTATATCAAACGAAATATTTTATTTTTTTGCCCTTCAGGCGAAATATTTCTGAATCGCATCGTAAATATTAATTTCAAATATTTATTGCAAATATTTAAATTGGATAAAATTTAATTAAATTAAAATATTTGGTTCATCGCCCTGCAGACAGAATAATCTCTGAATCTAAAGATAGCCCGAAATCTATAGAGCAATCGGTATTTCTATGAATAACCAGCGGAAATTATTGCATTCCTGCTAATAGAAAATTTAGATCAATTCTTTTCTTTAAATAGTCATAGCCTTTTCGGAAACCTAACCATATATATTCAAATTATAAAACTTTACCACACCAACTGCCATTCCGACCCTTGTGGGCCTCCGATAAGTTAAGAATAATTAACGAATTTGTCACACAAAACGATAATTACCATAGCGCAGGAATCGGTTATTTATTTGAAATAACCCTTTGTATCGATATTTAGATTTTACCTTGTAAGAATTGTTCATATTTAATTAAAGCCTAAATAAAATAAAATTGTAACGTGATGAATGAAATGGAAAGCGTCTGATTTGGTGTCTCAAAATAAGAGATGGAATATAAATTTTGGAACGACCCCTGGACAGCCGCTTTGCTGTCCCAGCTATAGAACGCCAAAAAGGCGGTACGTTACAGTTGTAAAGCACTATAATAATGGCAAAAAATAATTACAGTTTAAGCGATATACACTCAAAAATATTTGTGTGTAAATGTTAACAATAACTGCGTCCATTCTGCGAATTTTATTCGTAGTTTTAAGCTACGAATAGGATTCGTAGAATCGACGTATATTAGTATATATTTCGAATATTTTATACGTACTCGTACAAACACAAATGTATAATGTACGAATGGAATTTTAACCTCGGTTCTTTAGCTTACGGGCCACGCACTCTACCAGTTGGCTTTACATTCACACAGTTCCTTATATTCTGTAAGTGTTCGACAAAACTTTTACATTCTTTTAAATTCAACTAATAATACGAACACGGTTAAAAATCTTGGAATAAACATGAAATTTTTCTGTACTTTATATATGACCACACCAGCTTTGGTTTCAAATTTAGTATTTGGAAAATACTAAAAAATCGTTTTAATACAGCTTTAGTTTAAAATTTAGTACAAGATTAGATTGAAGTTTAAAAAAAAGTAATAAACACAGTGAGATTCGAACCAGGGACATCCTGCTTGTACGCTCACTACGTTAACCACTGTGCTATTGCGCTATATCAAACAAAAGCAATAAACAATCATATTAACCTAATAGACTAATATTGAATTTCAGCATTGCAATATTTCTTTGGTTTAAATTTTAGTACAAACAAGTTTTAATTATGGGTTAGTATTTGTGAAATTTTAAATGTTAAAATTTAGGGTTACAAAATATGTAGTAGTATTTTAGCTAGACTAAAATTTATTCCAACTAACGAATAAATTTTTGTAATATTGGGGGTTGGAATTAGTTTTAAAGGTTTTCTAAGAGATGGCGTAACTATCAATAGATCGCATCGGGCACACCTGTGACGATATTCATTTCAAAGCACATTGTCTAAGCTTCATTTTTTAGTATGTGTCATTCCACTGAAGTGTAAACAACATATATTTTTTTCTCTGTGAACATGTCGACTTTCGTTCCAACAAAACGCAATTTGCGGGAAGGTTTACTTTTGTGCTTCCATTTGAAGAAAAAAGCGGTTGAAGCACAACGCACGCTTACTGAGGCTTACGGGGACTATGCTCCATCGATTTCGGCGATTTTGCATGTGCGAACAACTGCTTCAACGGCATAAAAGGAAGAGTTTTTTGCATCGTATTGTCACTGGCGATGAAAAGTGGATCCATTACGATAATCCTAAGCGAAAAAAATCGTGGGGACCACCCGGCCATGCATCAATATCGAGGGCCAAGCCGAATATTCATGGCGCCAAGCTTATGCTGTGTATTTGGTGGGATCAGAAGGGTGTCGTGTACTATGAGCTGCTAAAACCTAACAAAACCATCACTGGGGAACGCTACCAACAACAATTGATGCAATTGAGCCGAGCATTAAAGGTTAAACGGCCGGAATATGCCAAAAGACACTACAAAGTGGTTTTTCAACATGACAACGCACGGCCACATGTTGCAAGAACCGTCAAGGAAACGTTGGAGGCGCTGAATTGGGATGTACTACCCCACCCGCCTTATAGCCCAGACATAGCCCCTTCCGACTACCACCTATTCAGATCGATGACGCATGGCTTGGCTGAGCAGTGCTTCACTTCTTACGAGGATACCAAAAAATGGGTCGATTCGTGGATTGCCTCAAAAGACGAATCGTTCTTCCGGCGCGGAATCCATATGCTGCCAGAAAGATGGGAAAATGTTGTAGCTAACGATGGACAATACTTTGAATAATATACATTGTACCGTTGTTTCTAAATAAATGCTCAAAAACCGACAAAAAACCTTTAAAATTAATTCCAACCCCCAATAATACCTTTTTTTCACTCGTAAATAGTACGAAAGCATTAGTAGATACTAAAAATGTAATGAAAGAAATTACGAAGTTTGGTAGATACAAACTACATCAGGTATTAGACACACTTTACGAATGATTTCGTAAAGATATCTCGATACAAATACTTTGTATATTGTACGAATAGCGTACCGACTACAATTATTGGCACCCAAAAATTTGGCGCCAGCTATTGGCACCCTTTCTTTGAATAGCATTTATGAAATATCGTTAAATTCCCGTTGGTTATTAAATCTACATTTCAAATTCTGTGGTTTATTTCCTCTCTTTGTTCTTTATTATATAAAAATATTAAGTAGCTCAGTTGTTTGTAAATTTCGGATCTGCAATGGTGTTTTCATCGTCAATTAAAAAAAGGTTTTAAAGTATTGATATCAATAGCGAATAGAAATTTGGTGAGAACTGTTTCTTATTTATTTATGGATTTTTTATATAAACGCGTTTGATTTTTTGATTAATTAAACATTAAATAGTTTATTTTCGTCTTAGTATCTACATTTTTACCGCAATATTGTAATTAAACTTGGGTGCCAACAATTAATTCCAAAAAACAAACAATTTAATTATTGGCAGGTGGTACCAATAACGGAATTTGATGTTACTACAATAACTGACACTGCCAGCCATTATACTTTTATCTAGTGCAAATAATTGAGTACTTCGTATTTTCATATAAAAATTCCAAAAGAAAGAGCTCTTACGATGAAAGTATTATACAAAAAACTCTGTCAGCAATTACAAATTGCAAAATTTCTAAAAAATCTTCAGCCAAAAAATATAGGGTACCACGTTCTACACTCCAATTTTGTCTGGATAACTACCCAACGTTTCAAATAAGCAACATCCTGTAACAGTTCATATTTGAATAAAGACTAACACATATCTGAACTCAAAAAATGTGTAGCCCAACCCATGTTAACTCGGGCATGAAAGGGTTAAAATCCCACCAAATGTCTTAAAAATTAATTGTGTCTATTTACCAAAATTTTTTTTGTAAGACATGTCCAAGCTAAGGTCTCACATCAATATTTAAAAAGTGTAGAACTATATTTATATATTATTTTAAATTAATCAATATTTTTTTTTATTGCTAGATAAAATTTGAATGCTATCTTTTTGTGATTTATTTTTAATCTTTATGTACTTAAATATGGTTAAGTTCAATTTTAAATAAAATCTGTATTAAATAAAATACGTATGTAGGCAACTATGAAAAATAAAGGATTTGTTTTTATGATTTTAAAAAATAATTATATTATTACAGCCTGCTATTATATAATTTTTATAGATATTGGGTGCCAATTATTACGTTTTTATGGGTGCTTATAATTGTGGTAATATGCCAATAATTATAGTTTTTAAGGAGCCAATAATTGTACTCAAGTGCCAACGATTGTAGTAATCAATGTGCCAATAATTGTATTCACGTGCCAATAATTGTGGTTTTTGAAAGACTTTTTTTATTTTGATTCTCACGAAACACAGAGAGCTCATATAAATATGTTAAAAAAAGCTTTAAATAAAGAATTTCCCAAAAAATAAAATAAAATTTTAAAAAGAGCAATTACTTAAAAACAGAGTGAATGCTATAGGTTGCAAGGTAAAATTTCCTTATGGGTGCCAATGATTGTAGTCGGTACGCTATTCATAGAATGTACTATTTTTTTTACGAATAACATTTACATAAATTTTACTAATAAATGTTTTGAGTGTACGTGCGGACCAGCATGCTGGCCTTTTTTGTATTAAGATTGTGGCTTTGTGTAACATAGCTTCAGTTAATACTTAACATTGGCCGCATTCTAGCCGAAAAAGTGCTCAAGAACTGTTCCACAACTTTCGGGCTGAATGGTATGCTCTCACAGAACATGTTCCTTAAGATGCCACAATTTATATAGCGAAAATATTTTATGCTACTTCGCTACTTGAGCACTTTTTCGGCTAGAATGCGGCCATTGATTAAACCAACCTCCGAAACAAAAAGTATTCGATCAGTGGGTAGTGTGAAGGACTATCAATCGAAGGCGTACGAGTTAAATTCTCACTGTTTACTGCATAGAAAGAAATATTTTTAATATTATATTTTCTTGCTGTAATAGACGGAAGTAAAAAGCGACAATTCTAAGAAAAAGGTGTAGGAAAAAGTGTAGCTCTTGAGATTTCACTAAAGCAAATCACAAAACGTGGCGTAAAAAAAGCTTTGTTTCAAAATAGTAGTGGTATTTAATGAACGCGGTATTGGCGATGTAAATAGCGTATGTTCGGTAAGTTTACAGCAGCGTAATTTGCGATAGCAAAATTGTAAGAGATACGCTGCTTACGGCACAAAAACGTGGAGTGTACTGTACATACAATATATTGCGTTTTATGCGACCGTGGCTTAATTTTGTTTTTGACAAGCAGTGTTTCAATTAAATTTAACAATTTAAAACAATTAAAAATGCACTAATGGATCTAAAATTTCTGTATAGTTTCAAATAATTTTTTGATCGCAATTTCTTTTTAATATAATTACGCAATTTACTTGATATTTATTCAGGGTGGTGTGGAAGCTCTTAGTGTAAGCTTATAGCTTCATATACATCGTTCATTGAATACTATTATTATGTATTGTGCTGTATTTGTGCTCACTCGAGTTTTCTCCTGCACACACGTGGTTGATCGAGAAAATTTAAATAAGTAAGTGCCTTTACTTGAAACGAATGAGAATCCGTGGGCAGTAATGAGTTAAGACAATAAAAGGATCTGAAAAAAAATTATCGCTCAGTATTTCAAAAAAAGCGATTCTGTTATTGGTTATATAAAAATTCATTGAACATACAGTTTAACACTTTCGGCTTCAATTAAATTAAGCAGTTTCCTACCAGAGAATCAGTTAATTTTATCATTTAGAAATGAAGTGCGGACATTCCCGCTTTTCTTCACTGTACAATTTTTTGAACAGTGTCTAACAAATTTCATTTTTTAAGATTTTATTAAGCTGTACTGGCAATTTTGGATGCGAAAATAAGTGGGAACTCCAGCCATATGATTATTTAAGGACAAGTGAATGCCGGGAATTCGAGCAATTCAGCCGACAGTGTTTAATCGTTTTTATGGTTTAGCTCTTGAACTATATACGAAAGAACATGGCCAGAGCCAAACATGTTTGCCAAACATTTTTTGTTGTTATTGTTTCACGAAAATGAAAAATGAACTTTTTCTCATATTCATTCTCTCGCTCTCAGGCCGACAGCACAAACAGCAAGCATTGTTTTGTTGAACTAATTTTAATAACAAAAAATCGTGTTATTTGAAGTAATCTTATAATATTTTGAAAGAAAAATAACAAATTCATGAATACTAATTGCATACATATTGAAACTAAAAAAATAAAAATGAAAAAGAAATAATAAATAATTAAATACAAAAAATATTGCCCTTTGCATTTGGTTATGACCAATTTCCCAAATTCCCAATTTGAATTAATTCGGTAACTTCGTTTTAAATTTTATAGTAAATATGAATAATATGCCTAAAATTGTATATAAAATTGCAAAAAGGGTTTGGTTATTTGTGTTTTGACTTATTTTTACATAATATGCAAATGTGCGAAGAGAATAAATTAACGAAAATAAACACCGAACATGTTTGGCTAGCATAACCACGGCATTACTGAAAAGATTTTGTATACATATATTGGAAAAGAGGCCATGGCACCTCCCATACATCTCGAATAACATATAAGAGAAGCTTTTCCCTAGGCTCAGAAAAATATTGATAATAATATAAAAATTATTCCACTAAGTTAACATGTAGTTAGTAAAAATAAATCTTAAATTTAGTGTCAAATTTAAACTGCAATGGACTTTCTGTAAGCAATAAAAGCTGTATTCAAAAATATTCGCATCTATTTCGCAGAAACTTTCCGTTGATTGTTTGTTACATGATGGCTTCATTCATGGGCGTCCGCAAAAATTGTAAGAGAGAAGCAAAAACTTTCTAAATTGTAAGTTGCGCTCAAACTTAAGGCTTTGAGAACTTTGTTTATAAAAACGTCGATTTTAGTTGTAGAATTGTACAATTTTACGAAATATGTATTTTGATAAGGTGCATCATAATCAATCAAAAAGACGATTTTGAATCTTTGTAACCTACGGCTACTTTGATTTCATATGAGGATATGTTCATTTTGTTTTTAATATATTTTGAAGAGAATACAAAAATACTTTTTTTTATGATAATTTATAAATAAAGCTGAGCTAAGCCATTAATTTTCAATAGTATGTCGTATCCGTTGCTATAAGGCCGTCTGCATATTACTTGTATTTGTCGCGATTGCGACACCGCTCTCAGGTTTTTTTTTTCGCAGAAGCGGCTGAAAAATACTGAATTTTGAAAAAAAAATTTAAGAGTGGTGTCTTTAAACGCGTAATATGAACACGGACTAATAAGATACGATGATATTTAATTTATCCTTGTTCAAAAACACTTTTCAATACGTTTTCTTAAATTAAAAATATTTTTGTACGAACTTTATTCGTAATTTTCAGCCACGAATAGAATTCGTAGAATGGACGTAGTTTGGGATACATTTCGAATATTTTATTCGTATTCGTATAAAAAGAAATGCATATTGGACGAATACATTTACAAATGATAACAATACTTAGTTACGAAAAAACCTTCTATTCAGCTGGGGTTTGAACTGCGGTTCTTTAGCTTATGAGCCACGTACTCTTTTAGTAGACTACATCCACATTACAACCATACATTTCCTTATATTCGGTATTTGTTCGACAAACCAGTCTGAACGATTTCAGTTGTAAATTTTTTAAACTCAACCAAAACTTCGTACTTTCTACGAATAATGCGTGCGGTCAACCTAGGAATGAATTTTTTAGTGAATACTACGAATGTAATCAGGGAAGTGAAGTTATTACTAAGAGAAATTGACGAATGCTGAGGAAAGATATTATTAGTCGAAGATCATTCTACGTAGCAACAGCAAGGGGCATTTAGTTCAATAACGGATATAAACTTTGACAGTAAGCAAATTTATGTCTTTAAGTCATTGTAAACAAGCAGAAGACAAAGTAAATAATTTAATAAAAAAATTAACGTTTTCCAAAAAGTCGGCATGTTTTTCTATTATAAAGTTGATTCACTTCTCTGATTCTGATAACATATTCAGACTAAGCAAACGATTTTACAATGAAGTTTTTTACAGTCAAAAGTTTTTTTATGACTTACTGAAAAAAGGAAACTCACGTTTTGTATCGGCGCCCATCCATTTTGAGAATTTTGTAGACATTTCATTCGCGTCACGTGCTTATATTACATCCTGGATTCAGAATTAAGTCTTTCAGGGAGGTGCTAGAAAATGTACACAAATGTATACAAATGTATACAAACTTGCAATCTGCTAGAACTGATGCGTGTTGGTAAAGAAATAAGCATGGTAAATTATCCAGGTAGAAGCGATTTATTTACATCTTCAGAAAAATGAACACTAGCCTTGTCAAAAAGAGCTGATGGCAAATTTGAAGCAAAGCAAAATAAATCTAAGTTTGTGAAAGTTTTTGTTTTTGAATGTTATGCATTTGCCAAGACCTTCAACAAGCTTATCTTATTTTGTTGAAGTGTGTTAGGCTAATAGCCTTGCTGTAATAGCCAACCTTCTAGCTATGAGCCCAATTATTACCAACAAATTGCGGCTCAAGCTAGCGAAGAATTTGCTGCTGCTACTATTAAAGCTGCTCCCCGCTATCGTTAGATGTCAGATCTTCTTTTGCACACAATTTCTTATCGCGTGCTCTCTTAGCTTTTTCATTAACTTCAGCTTGTTTTAAAAACATATTCTAAGAAAACAAAAAAACAAATGCGTTTAAATCAGCGTTAGCGAACGACCAAATAATGTGCTAAGAGCTTCTTATAACGAATCACTTGACACTTTTAAACAACCTCTCTCTTTTTGAGACAATTTATTGAAAACTAAAGCAAAATTTATTATGTGGTGAAAAAACTGCTTACACCGGAATAATTACACCATGGAAATAAGTAGATTGGTGTCAATGAGGTGTGAGATCCGGTGAAAATATCTTAGCATGCGGGGAACATTTCACGAATAGCGACCACTCCAATTTTTAATTTTTGCGGATGATATGAATTTTGACCTTCTAAACCCAAATCTATAAAAAATTCAGTCCGCTCGAAATTTGTTTAAGAATAAGAGGTATCCAAATTTAAAAATTGCATAAAAATTCATTTTTTCCAGTTTTCCAAAAAAAAAAAAATATTGTTGAATGTTAGGAAATTTTTGTATTCTTATTTTAAAAGTTGAAAACCTGGGGGCTCAATTTTTATTTATTTAATTAATTAATGCGATAACATTTTAACACTTTTATTTTATTTATTACATTTATTTTATTAAACTATTGAGAATATTTGCTTTAGAAAAAATTACTGATATGTATTACATGACATAAAAATAAAAAAAATTTTTTAAATATGTTGGACATGATACTAGAAAGATTTCTACACCATCTTTAAAATATATAAGATTCTTATGTGTATAGGCGTGTGTCAAACTGTGTAGTGTGCGTATCATGTTTACAAAGTTAGTGCCAAAAATCGTAGTAAATAGCATTATATAGGTAACATTTTGTTTATGTTCATTCTAGATTCCTTTTTGCCTTTGTCTTCCCCCTAGAACAAATCCTGCGGACGCCCATGGCTTCAGTGCATATCTGCCTGCCACAATGCCACACGAATGGATATTTCAGAATATTCGCGCATTGATCAAATGAAGTTCTGTGTATGGGTATGTTTTTGTGCGTGTGTGTATGGGTGTGTACATACCCAGCGGGAGAAAGAGCGCTTCAATAGACTTCTGGCAGCGCTGCTGTGGAATCAGCAAGCGCTTGCATCCTCCTTGCCAAACGTGCTTCTTTTTACATTGGCATGTCCTAGGAAGGAAGCAGTTCGAAGTTGATTTCGAAAAAGAGCGTGAGAGAGAGAGAGGACAAAATTATATTGACCGGTGGAGTGAGCGGGGGATGACAACCATTGTGTAATGGAATGTATGATGCAGTGCATAAGCAGCGAGAGGCATAGCATTGAGCGAACCACGCTCTCTTACAACTTTTTTTCAAGTTATCAATTCAAATAATTTTTTTCCTATGATCAAAGCACACTGCGGAGTTAGCTAGAAAAAAAACATAATTTGAACAGTTGCGCGCGTATACTCGCGTTTTTGTTTAACCTTATACCGCAAATTATTGCCATATGATAACGCATCTTGTTCTCTGCATTTCTTTGGGATTGAATGAACATAAGAAGAGATGAGTGCGTTATCATATGATAACGCTGAGCGGTAATGGGTTAATAGGAAGCATACTTTGTGCATTGAATAAGATATAGAAGAACAGAAAAAAAAGACTTCATAAATTGTGCTTATGCTTACTGAACCTGCACAAACAAAAACGTTTATTTCAAAATTTACTTTGTTTTATTGTCATTTTTTGTTTTATAAGTTTTCTTATAAAATTTATTTTTATAGTTTCTAATTCCTTTTCTGACCGCTATCTCGAAGCCCGGATAGCCCAAGTTTTCATTTTTGAATGCGCCTGCAATAATATAAAAATTAATATTCAGAATTTAAAATGTAAACGTTTCAGACTTGAAATATAAAATTGATTACAGAAAAATTTTGAGTTCTTAAGGATATATATGAAAATTCTTTACACCTCTACTTTTTTCTGTAAAAAATGTTATATTGAATAGAGAAAATCCTATGTTAACTAGGACTGAAACGTGAGTGATGCGAGTTGCCGTTATGTTATTACCATATATATATTTTGAGAATAGTTTTGAGGATTTAATCTCCATTTTATTTTGGTGGCCATCCCAGTTCAACTGTAGCAAAAATTCCTCCGAAAAAAATAGCTGCAAACATTTCTCTACTGGTGCGGGACCAGTAATTTCCCTGATGTATTGTATCTGTAATAAAAACAGAAAATATATACAAAAATTTTGCTCTTCCAATACACAAAAACCATACACATTTTTATTATCATTATCATTATTATTATCATTATCATTTTTGTTATTAGTATTATTATCATTATTATTATTATTATTATTATTATTATTATTTTTATTATTATTATTATTATTATTATTATTATTATTATTATTATGATTATTATTATTATTATTATTATTATTATTATTATTATTATTATTATTATTATTATTATTATTATTATTATTATTATTATTATTATTATTATTATTATTATTATTATTATTATTATTATTATTATTATTATTATTATTATTATTATTATTATTATTATTATTATTATTATTATTATTATTATTATTATTATTATTATTATTATTATTATTATTATTATTATTATTATTATTATTATTATTATTATTATTATTATTATTATTATTATTTTAATTATTATTATTTTAATTATTATTATTATTTAGTGTACGATTTTTTGTGTGTAGTAAGATAGAATAATTTTTTAAACAAACGTACGACATCCACTTCTGACAACGAGTCCAATTTTCTCTCCACATCTGCGAATTCATCTTTATTTTTTATTGGGAAGAAATTAAGATTTGATTTTGGAGGAAACATTTTTTGGCATATTTTTTCCAATATAACGCCATGTTTTGCCAAGGTGCTGTTAATTTGGTCTAAGGCAGTTTTTATGTTTTGTAATGTTGTTTTTTTTTCAGTAACGATATTTTCGTTTTGAGGTTGTTCGTGAAGAGGTTTAGGACGGTACTCCATGATTCTAAAAAAAATTGGTAAATAAAAAACTATATTCTTTAAAATTATAATAGTATACTAGATTTGTTTATTTTGATGAAGCAGTGGAATCAAAACAATGTCATTTTCAAATGGCAAGGCTAATAATTTGAATTGTATTTCTGTAATTGGAAACGTTTGACGAATCGAATCTAAATGTTTTGCTCGAGTTATGCCCAAAGCCGTTCTCGATGAAAAAGGTTCGTCAAAGAAATCAGTTACTTCCAAAAATTTCAAACCTATGACGAAGTCTTTACCCTCTTCTGTAACAAATCCTAGAATCTTAATTGGAAGGAGCTGTTTAATGGAGCAATAATTGTCTGGCGAATTAGCACTTAAGAAAAACAAATCAAAATAATAATTGCGGAACATGGGTGAGGTGCTAATTTTTGCAGTTGTTAAGTTTTTGGCGCCAATATTTTTTTCTTCCGATACTTGAAATTTATTTCTCTCCATTGTTCGATTATTTATTTGTTGTAAAATTTTGGTGGGTTGACGAACATCTTTTTTTATATGCTGCAAAAAATTCTCAAATTTGTATGCCGAGAAATTGTCAACATTTCCAAATTTTTCGACGCAATCTGGCAAATGAAGCAAGCTATGAATATTATAAGAAAGTCGGTCTTCACCATATAGAGTTTTATAATTTTCAACAAAGAAATCAAGCATTTCACGAACGCATGATAAATTATTTTGACAACTTGTGGGACAGGATAGAAGTCTGTAAATACAATGTAGAATCAAGAAATTATAATATAATATATTAGATCAATGCTTCGTGTTCAAGGCGAACAAACTTTTGTCGAGTGGATTGTGTTTTCAGCTAAGCTGCATTTATTTGAATACGTGTGTGAACAAATGTATTTACATACACTCAGTGTCAAAAGAATAGGTTCACTTTTGCGTGAGTGACTCTGCTCATCTCTCTATTGCTATTTAATGATGTCACTTTGTACGACAGGTAGGCTTAATTAACAGGTATTTTTTTAATTAATTCTGTCAAGATATACTTTTTGTTTTTTATGTATTTTAAATCGAATTTTATTTAATCGATGAAACAAAACATTTTAATTTACATAAGAATTAGATCATTTCAAAAAAAGAAAGAATTTATAAAAATAATTCAGCTTCCCGTGCCGATACACATCACGCTAATTCATTCATTTCAAACACTGAGTGTATAATGTAGATTTAGACTTTTCTGCAACATTTGAAGTCATTAAATTACTTTTTGTGGAATTTAAAGAGTCTTTACCATTTTGGTACTCAAGAGGTAATTCTGATCAAGGATATATAATATATGTACAATGTATGTATATATATTATATTATAATAATTAAACATATATATTATATATACTTTTCTATGCCTGCCAGGCCTACTTATCAGCGTTGCAAACGGATTGACAAAATTATCATACCCTTAAGGAAGTATGCGTGGGGTGATAAAAATTGCAATATGTGTTGAAACCAACGAGAAAATACCAACAGAGTAGCAAAAACCTTGATATCTTTCGACGCGAGCAAGCAACAACGATATGCATATTTTTTTCTTGTTGTCACAGCGCTATGCGCCTGCAAAGTCAATTCTTCGAAATACAATTTAAAATTTTTACAATACTAGTATATACTCCTTTCAAAAATATAAGAGATACCTTCATTCATCCCCATTTCCTATTATATGTATTTATATCTCCAAGGTAATCGAAGCTAAAAATGAAGCTGATACTCACACTTTTTCTTCATAACTTTTTTTTTTTTAGTCTTAAATAAAATATCTCTAAATCAAAAAAAAAAAAAAAATTATTTTACTGTAACCTAATCAAAAATGAAAAGATCTCTATTTTGTTTTTGTATAGAAACTTGTAGGAGTTATTTAATTTTTCAATTAGGAGTTATTCCATTTCATTTTTTTTTTATTGAGATAGTTATTTGTATAGTTCCAATATTTACAGTGTTCATTTTACAATATTTACAAAAGTTTGATTAACATTTAAGTCAACAAATTATTTTCTTGCTTCCAATTTAAAGCAACCAAAAGATGCTTATGTATTATTGTGCACAAAACCACAATGACCAAAGATAACAGTCAACATTACCTTAACTTTCACTAGAGTTTTACTGGTTTGCATATCAAAATCGTGAGCCCATGTCTCATCAAAAGTTGCAATGAGTGAGGGGTCGGAATCGACCCGTTCTATTCAATTCAGGACTTTTGGAACAATTCGAGTGGCATGCCCAAACAGACGTTTAAATTGGTACAAACTAATTTTTGACTTAAATGACGATTATCAATCACCGTTTTCTTTACTTTAGCGATGTTAACGTTGACGGTCGACAAGAACTAGGCAAATCTTCCACCATATCTCGACCGCTTTTGAATGCATTGCTCTATTTTTATGGACGTGTTTTTGATAAAGTCGGTTCACCGTTTCCTTTAGTAATATTTTCAGCGATTCAGCTCTCGAAATATTATTTGCAATGCAAAATTGGAGACAAATTCTATGTTCGACATTTTTATCCTTTATAAATATCTAGTTAATTAATTTGTGATCTATTAAATTATTACATGAATTTTATTGCGAGCTTTAGATCAAATAAGTTTTTCAGAAGGCAACAACAACAAGAAAAACTCTGTACAGAGTCAATCACTTAGCTGACTAGACAGTCTGTTTCGGAAATCGCTACATTTCCCGTTCAGTAGTCTTTGAGTGATTAAGCTGTGATCAACTCACTGTTTTAAAGTCGTATATGATTTCACACATTTTGGAACTCATTCATCTGAACTATATTAAACAAATTGAACGTTCAAATTGGCAACTTAATCATATGACATTTTTAAAGCAGTAGGCTATTTATTGACTCTTTACAGAGTTGTTGTTATTGCTGTTTTTGCCTTCTTAAAAACTAACTTGATCTAAAGATCGCAATTAAATTCACTTTATAAATATCGCTAAACAAACTCGAGATATACTGACTGTAAATTAGATACACTAACTGTGAAAAAAAACTAAACTCAGCGTCAGTAAAGAGGAAAGTTGTGTCAACTTAGCTACAAAAAATTTTGCCAATTCCCTTAAGTAGGCTTTTTAAATAATCAATTTTTGAAATATTTAATTTGACAGAATCCCACATTTTTTCAATATACATACATTGTATGCGCACTCGAAATGAAAAAAGAAATCAAATTCAACTGTTTACCGTTATTGTTATAAATTCTATTAAACTAAAATAAACATAAACCAACTAAACTAAAAACCACCACTAAATGATACTCCAAAAGAATACGTCTTAAATGGGGAAACATTTGTAACTCACGAAAAGTAGGCGTATTTTCAAAAATTATTTTTTGACTGAATGAAAAGGTCAACAAAAAAATCTGTAAAGCAGTTTTATAATATTTGTTATGATATAGATACAAAATGTAGGTTTTTTAAAAAATTTCAATACAAAATGACGGGTGTGCAGCATTTGTTTTAAGGCGCTTATTTTTTGAAACGGTCCATGTCCGGATACCTATTATCCTGAATTTTTGATCTGGAACAAAAAACAAAATATGGTCAGTTTCTATACATTAACAGCTATCGACACTGGTAGGATTTTTTTCGATAGATTGATTTTTCTCGAAATGGTGCGTGATCAAACAAAACAGTTATAATTTTTACAAAAAAAAAGTAACAAAACTGTTGATACAACAAAAAGTAAGCAGCATAAAAAATTCCTATTTGTATCTATACTAACGGTATTTTGAATATACTGTCAAAGTTTCAAATCGATCGGTGTAGGTTTGCTCGAGTTATGTGTCCAGCCTTCTCAAAAAAAGTATTTTCGATAAAAACGCGTTTAAAGTCTTAACTACTAAAATTCGTATAATATTTTCATATACCAGCAATGACAGCGTACGTATTTTTTGTGCAAAAAAAATTTTTAAGCTTATCCGGAATAATACATTTACTATTATTTGTCAGATTAATTACTATCAGATTTCTCTTAAGCTATGAAAATAAAATTAATACCCTAGACTCCAAATTAGCCAGTTTTTTGTCAAAAAATGCAATGCGTCCTTTTCGATTCTTTCAGTCAAATTTTACAATAAAACTTATGTCACATTCCATCGTTCCTAACAAGTTACATTAACTGGAGGTTTTACTTTAGTTTTTGGCTGTTTACATGTTAATACATTAAATCGTAAATAAGACAGAGTTAACACCGCTTTTATCTGAATTTTACGAAGCAAAGTTATAAAAATTTGACTAAGTTTGACAATGGTCTTCCTCTATACTTCTGTAATCACGTTGTACATATACTTCTGCACATTTTTTTTCATCCGGACTTACTCCACTAATAATTGGTGATATTATTTTGACTTTTATTTATTACGATTTGGTCAACCAAAATTTTAGCATGTTTTAATCAAAACATTAAACATTAAAATGTAAATTCTACTTTCAACTTGAGTGTTATCGAATGATCATACAATATACCTTCTGAGTACAAGAAATACTTCAAATAAACAAAAATGGTTGAATTAATTAATCATCTATATTAATTTTACTGTCTTCAAAGTAATCTTCATTGCAAGCATTACATATTTTGAGGTAAGTTTTGCCAAACGCGTTTTCCCAAATAGAAGATAAACTGGTTTGTTTTATTTTTTTTTTTTTTTTTTTTGCAATTTTGTATTTTTATCTATTTACTTCTTTCTTCAGAAACATAAAAAAAGAATGAAAACTTAAAAATATATACAACAGGAGAGGTTTTGAAAAGGTCTGTTTTTGGCCATATTAGGACCACCATGTTAAAATAAGGCCCAAGCCATAATGTTTTTAGAAACGTAGCAAAACAGGCAGAAAATAATAAAATAAGAGCTCATACTGTATTTCAATTGTTGCTCTGCAGGCAAAAAGCAATTTCTGGAATAGCATGCGGTCCAAATGGGTAAATACCGGTGGCCTTGAATCTTTTTCTTGTAAATTTTAGTTGTAACATTTTAGGACAATATGACATGATAGCACACCTTTTGAATACCCTTTATATGTGTACGCCGGGTCTTCCGTAGCGTTGCGACATTCTTTTTTCTTGAATTGTTCTCAAAGCAAGTTGCAAATAATTTTTACTCCAAACTGCGCGACGCGACATCTAAAAATTTTAAACAACACCGAAATGCTTAGTTCGACTGTCACTCGCTGCACAGATGTGAAATTGAATTATTTCTTTGTTGTTTGTGAATTACATATGAAAATGTTTGAATGTGTAAGAAATAATTTTTCTGGGAATGCAATAAATGTGTGTTTTCTAAATCAACCTTTATTAAGACTTAGGTCTTATTTGGCGAGAGGACCTTACATATATTCCAACGCTTCCTTCAATCTAAAACATACTTTTATAGGCCGATTTTGGAATCGCCTTCACCTCTTTCTACAAATTCTTAATAATCGCCTCAATCGACACAAAACGCACGTAATATTTCATGTTTACGGTCTGGCTCGGCGGAGGAAATTCGGAGCGGACCACACCATGGCAATCGATGGAAACAAATTCCAGGTACTTTTTGATCAGAAGTTATAAGAACAAGTTCTTTTTTGCATTCCCAAGTTGTTTCAAGTACGATTCCGGCCAATACTATTTTTGCAGGCCATGCCTTCAAAAAAAATAGTTCTACTCTCGTTTCTATCGGAACCAATCTAGAACAACTTCTCATCCAGCTGAAGAAGGCATGAAACAAGAACTTCCATTTTTGCTGCTATTAGAGTCAACCCATAACCACTTCTAATCGTTCATAACCGTTAGTTCCGTTCTCGCTTATTTTGAAGTCAACCTAAAAGTTTTTCTTTATTATATACCATTAGAGTTTAATGGGAGCAGTTCTGCTTTCGCTTCTTTTGGAGTCAATAAATTTAAACTTCCTTGTAGAGAGCAATGGAAAAAAGTTCAACATTTTTGTCGTTTCTTTTTATAAATTTCATCTAAATATAGGATGATCCTTCTTTTTAAATGAAACATTTTGAATTAAACGTTATAAGATACATTTTTTCATTTATTAGAAAAAAACATATATTTAAAAAATTTTTTTTTATCTGCTTTAAATTATTTTTGCATTGCTTTTACAAAATATTCCTTAGTCTCTTTATGGTGTGAAACAGCTCCTTAAAATTAGACATTATTATAATTTCTTTAACTTTCAATACAAAAAAGTACTTGCTGAATAAAATTTGACAAATATTGTTGAAATCTTTTAAGGACTTTTTGTGGTGATTTTCATAAACATTTTACTTTATTAAAATGTTTTCTGCCAATAGTTTTGTGAAATTTTTTGGAGGCCATTTGGTCTTAAAATCTTTTTTATGCAATTGACCTGTAAGTATTTGTAAACATTATAGTTTCATACACTTCTTCTAATAATATTGTCCGTATTTTACCAGAGAGTTTGATTGTGTAAGATCAATCGATTCGTTGAAGTTTCTAAGATCTTCAATACTCTTAATTGGAAACCATATCCTCCACTGATCCACTGCTTGGTGCTTTAGAACATATTCGGTTAACACAAATATGTGTTCTTCAATTTTTTTCAGCAAAACCTCCCATTGTTCCATAACTCCTTCTGAATAGATTTGATTAAAAAGACAAGATTTTAAATCGAGAACAATGAAATCAATGAAAACGAAATGAAGTGGAGGATAGATGAAGGAAGCAAATAAAGCGAACATAGAAATAATCATTATAAAGTCAAGTTTGTCAACCTGAGAAGAGGTGAAAAAATAGTTATTGCTTAATTCATGAGTACAATCTTTAAGTTGTTGTATTTCCTTTCTAAGTGCTTTTGTTTTTTGCAGCATTCCATGCATTGAGATTGATTGATTCTGTTGCCTCTTGCTATGAGTTATCCTAAATACAGTCATGTAAAATTGGTATTAGCAATAGTTTGTTCTTATATGGCGAGCTAATAAGTCTGCAATTAATGTCATTATTATCAAAAGTTTCTTCTCTGTTTGTTCGAAAATTTTTTATTAAACTGATTCCTAAGGCCCGTGATGGGGTTGGTAAGTCGAAGAAGTTTTCAACTTCGTCATATTTTCTGCCTATAATCTTCCCGTCTTCAGTAAAATTAGAAATTTCTATAGGAATGTTTGGGTTTATTGCACACATATTGGCAGGTGATGTTTTACTCAGGAATGTTGAGTCCCTTTGTACATTCATTATTTCACCCTTGATATTTCTTTTATAAAATTGACGATTTTGATTCGTTTTATTTTCCAAAGGCTTAACAACATTTTTTTTTGTAACACCTAATTCTATAAGGTGCATAGAGTCAAGTGGAAACTGCGATATCATTACAATATTCAACCCTTCAAGCTTTGTTTTTTCTACCTTGAAAGCTAGCAAGTGAAATTTTGCATCTATTTTATTTCGAAAATCTTCATCAGTTCTAAGTCTTGCTACTGTTGTGCTTTAAATTGTCACATGATTTATTCTTTTTATAGTCTGCATAGATTTGCTACATCCATGAAAAATAGAATGTCCCACTGTACCACATACAAAAATTCTGGCTGGTGTATCGCAAATACCCAGCGGTCAGCAATTGCAATGATTGATGAAATCTGGTGTGAAATTAAATCTTTTTTGCTTTGAAAATTCAAGAATGATATTACTGATTTTAGAATAAGTATTTCCATTCAAGCTTGGGGATATTCATGTTCTTGGGGATATTCAGGCCTGATTGTACGCTTTACGATAGCAGGTCTTACGTAAGTATGACATCTTAATGAAAAAAGGAAAAAGGAAAAGTGGTGTGTTGAAAACTCAGGCCTTACCATTACCGCTCAGGCTTAAGAGAATGTATTGTTTCATACCTATTTTAACCGCTGGGTAATAGCCTTAATTTCTACATACAAACTTTTGTCACCACATTGAAAGCCATTTTCTTAAAATTCTTTATTTCGTTAATTAAGTCTTGCAAATATGAGTCCATAAAATTGGGTTTTTTTCTTTCCAACATAACAACCAATTAGGAATGTGCTAATATTGGTCATATTTGTTATTTTCCCCAAAATAGGCAGAGACCACAATTTGAGCTTTTGTACAAAGGAAATTCGTATATTCCTAAGTATAAGATAATTTTTACAATTACATTTTATAAAATCCTCAAATGTCTTAAATTGTACTTTTAAGCCGATATGGAAATATTCCCCAGGGTGTACGGTTCTTATTGTAACTCATTTAAAATTTTTTGGAGATCCGATACTGACTCCTTTGTTGGTTCATGTTTAAGCACCCAGTTTTTTAATTGACCGTTAATATTTTTCTTACTTATATTGTCATCAATTGCTATGTTTTCATCAGTAAATTCATGCTGAATACTAACTGCATCAACACATTCCTGATCAATTATTTCTTGATTAACACTTTGCTGTTCAACATTTTCGTCGTCAACTGATGTCTGACTCTCATTTTTCATATTTTCTTTAATATTTTTAAGTTTTCGCAAAAATAGAACTCACTCCCTACGAGAACTTTCAACTGAAAAGAAAAATGACAAATATGAAATAGAAAAATATACTTTTCACGTTTTTCCCTAGAATTTTTCAAAGTTTTCTTTTCCTTGAACTTGTCAAGCGTTGAATTCGAAAATCGGTGTTGAAAATGCGCAACAAGGAACTCGAATTCTATTTGAACCCAGAGAAGGAAGAAAAAAACGTATTCCAAATCAACTCCAGGAGAAACGTGGTCAGAAATTTTGTGATTCACGAATGTATTATTTTTTGGGAAAACGTCAAAATACCTACAAGATCCAACCGTGTTAAGAAGCTTATAGATATTCACTAAGGTTGGCGCAACTTACTAAAAAATTGTAACTTACAAAATAGTTCAAATAATGACTGCTTGTACTCTCTTGGAACAAGAACTGGAAAAGGATATTTACTCTTTGCCTGTCGTCATCACGCATATGAACTTGTCCTGAAAAGTGTATTTGAAGCAAGAAATCATCAAGTCACTACCAGTCCAGATATTCCAATTTTCAAAAAGTTTAAAGATAAACGGAAAAATATAAATGTAAATTATTGTATTACAAAATATGCACCGATTTTGTAGAAAAACATTTAAATAATACGGAACGTAATGAACTCGTTAATTTTTATTTATCCAAGCGAGATGGATGGCAAGGGCTATTTATTCTTTTAAAATATGTTTGCTGCAAAGTCAATTGTAAATCAGTGCTCAGAATAAAAAAGCCTTTTAACATATTTCTTTATTCAATGCAACATCCTATGTTAAACCCTGGCTTGGGTGTATTTTTGTAGTAAAAGCGCCAAATCAGGATTTATGTTTTTTGAAAACTTTAAAAAATACGAATTAATTAATAAAGTAGTTTTAAAGGCAGATTTAACCAAGTTTTGTCAACATTTGCGGTATTTAAGTGACGGAATTACTGCCCTTGCATTTTTTGATGATAAAGTTGATGATCAAGTGAAAATGAAGACGGTTTCCAAATTAGAACGCGAAAAGCCATTTGATCTTGGAAAGAGATATATTCCATCTAATGAAGAAATATCAAACACTTTGTATGGTAAGTCGCTATTGTAATAACGTCTTTTTTAGCGAGTTAGTCAAACTTAACTGTTTTTTAACTGGTGGTTTCAGGTAAATCTTTGGATGAT
Organism: Dichetophora obliterata; assembly: GCA_963920525.1. Lineage (NCBI taxonomy): Eukaryota > Metazoa > Arthropoda > Insecta > Diptera > Sciomyzidae > Dichetophora > Dichetophora obliterata. The sequence goes on from OY986435.1 coordinate 90,258,879, forward strand.
TTCGTTTCAGCAAAGAGCAAAAATCTGTTTTCCCGCTTCAGCATTAGCGAAAGTTTTCTTCAAGAAAACGTTTCCTTTTTTAAAAAAATGCCGACTTTTTGAACGCCAAGAGTAAAGTTTAAAGAGTAAAGCAAAGCAGAAAGAGCAGTTAACCTAATGCAAGATTTTCATGGATTAGTAACTGCCGAAGAAGAGCAGAAACAATTTCTTCTACTTTGTGTGCAAGAGCACAAAAAACTCTATTCTTATTGTAAAAAAGCGACTTTAAGAGCGACTTACCCAAATTTGTTTTGTACTTTTTAATGATTTTATAAAGATTATTATCAAGTTTCTTTCTACTTATTTATCTATTTCATGCTTTCATTAAAGACTACATTTTATAATAGCCTTCGTAACTTTAATTAATAAAATAATAATTTTTTTGACCGATTGGACAGTAACATTTTTTTGACAGATTGAAATATGCAGAAATGTCTTGAATGAATTGGTTTGTATGAACGGATTATAAAAAATTTGAATACCTGTAAAATTCTATGCCGCTAGATTTATCAGGTAAGCTATCAGATATTGCAAGATACTTCCAATTTGTTGGAGCATCGTTTTTTAATTAAATTAAAACTATCTGACTATATCTCGAAAACGACATATAGACCAATGACAAATGGTGTTGCTTTTCGAAATCAGCAAACGATTTTACATAGGCATCGAATAGCGGTCAAAGACAAACAATATGTTTAAAATCTTGTAACTTTTCAGATGTTCATCTAATGAATACAACAAAATTTTCTAAAAAGTTAAAATTATGTTTTAGGTCAACTAAAGCTGTAAAAATCGGGAAAAATGTTAACATCGTGAAAATTGTAAAAAGACTAATTATGGGGTGATATCTAAATTCTAGCCCAAGTCGCATGGGTTTTAATCATCGTAGATTATTCTTATTTTCCGTATATATAGGTTTAGCATGGTAGCTCAGAAAATATTAGGGGGTATGCGTTAGCAAACTCGGAAAATTTTTTTTTATATAAGGGACCACGCACATAAAAAAAAGTGAACCCATTCTACTGACACCGACTGTATGCATGCATGTATGTCACTTTCAGTATGTTTGTTTGTGTGTCGAATATTTCTGTTGTTATTGTCGTTGTTCAATTGAGCCGTTTGCATGATTTGCCATTAAATTGTGCGGTGCATAATGAGTTGAATTATGTTTTGGTTTCAGGATACCGTATTTTCACTTTGCTCACATTAAGGCTCTAGGCTTTTAACATGTTATGCTCGAAGCTTATAGCATGATTTAAATAATGCAAATATTCGCAAACAAACTGTATTTTACAAAAACATTCTGCTATTTTAGTAGAAAAACAAGCTTAGGAGTGTATCGGTTAAATAGTGGATTCCTTTTTTAGATGAAATAATATATATATATAGGTATTTGAAATAATAAATAAATTATATACAAAAATAGAAAAAAATGACATGGATATGAGTTGGTGCAGCGACCAAATGAAATGCATGAATTTTATCCATATTCGAGAATTGATAACCTTCTTGCTTGGATCTAGCATAAATGCTTGATTTTTTTGTTCCGTGTAGAAATTTAAATAATTTAATTCTTCAAAAAAATTTTTTGTCTCAAAAGGCGTCTCTTATTTATTATTTTATTGCACAATATGGCAATTCTCTGCTATTTCATAATAAAGTTAAAACAAAATGCTAAAAACAAAATGCTAAAAACAAAATTTGTAAAAATAAATACCAAATAATACCAGTTATTAGCTACATAGTCAAATATCTTGAACTAATTTTCAAGAATCATGTATTTTTTTTTAAATACTTATTTGTTTTATAAGAATTTAAACTCCTCAAAATATTAGAATTTGTTTTAATAAAACATAGAATATTATTTATTTAAAGTTGAAATACTCTTAGAACTCTGCGATTAGCTTGGTTCGGTTCACTTATTTTTTTTTTTATTTATGATGAATGAAAAATATATTAACTTTTAAAAAGACCGGTAAATGTTGGACATTTGCCGCGTCCCCGAAATAGCCCTGAATCTCATCCAAAAAACGATTAATAAACCGCAAGTCTAAATTAGAGCTTGTGCATCAAAATGTCAGGGGTCTTAACTCCAAACTTTCTGATATTTTCATAAACAGTTATAATTTTGAATTTAACATTATAATTTTTACAGAGACTTGGCTTCGCTCTAATATCTTAAATTCTGAAATAATGTGCAATAAATATCAAATTTTTCGTAAGGATCGTCATGATAAGATCGGTGGTGGCGTTTTGATAGCTGTTCAAAACTCGCTTGTATATGATAGAATTGACAATTCTTGACACCAGTGACATTGAGTTCATTTGTGTTGCAGTTATTGGGGGTTGGAATTAGTTTTAAAGGTTTTCTAAGAGATGGCGTAACTATCAATAGATCGCATCGGGCACACCTGTAACTATATTCATTTCAAAGCACATTGTCTAAGCTTCATTTTTTAGTATGTGTCATTTCACTGAAGTGTAAACAACATATATTTTTTTCTCTGTGAACATGTCGACTTTCGTTCCAACAAAACGCAATTTGCGGGAAGGTTTACTTTTGTGCTTCCATTTGAAGAAAAAAGCGGTTGAAGCACAACGCACGCTTACTGAGGCTTACGGGGACTATGATCCATCGATTTCTACTTGTGAGTACTGGTTCCGTCGGTTTAAAAGTGGTGATTTTGATACGGAAGACAAAGAGCGTCCGGGCCAGCCGAAAAAGTTTGAAGATGAGGAATTGGAGGCTTTGCTCGATGAAGACCTGTGTCAAACCCTTCAAGAATTGTCAGAATCATTGGGAGTCGATTTATCAACGGTCGGCAAACGCTTGAAGGCCATGGGAATGATTAAAAAGCAAGGAAATTGGGTGCCGTACCAGTTGAAGCCGAGAGACGTTGAACGGCGATTTTGCATGTGCGAACAACTGCTTCAACGGCATAAAAGGAAGAGTTTTTTGCATCGTATTGTCACTGGCGATGAAAAGTGGATCCATTACGATAATCCTAAGCGAAAAAAATCGTGGGGACCACCCGGCCATGCATCAACATCGAGGGCCAAGCCGAATATTCATGGCGCCAAGCTTATGCTGTGTATTTGGTGGGATCAGAAGGGTGTCGTGTACTATGAGCTGCTAAAACCTAACGAAACCATCACTGGGGAACGCTACCAACAACAATTGATGCAATTGAGCCGAGCATTAAAGGTTAAACGGCCGGAATATGCCAAAAGACACTACAAAGTGGTTTTTCAACATGACAACGCACGGCCACATGTTGCAAGAACCGTCAAGGAAACGTTGGAGGCACTGAATTGGGATGTGCTACCCCACCCGCCTTATAGCCCAGACATAGCCCCTTCCGACTACCACCTATTCAGATCGATGACGCATGGCTTGGCTGAGCAGCGCTTCACTTCTTACGAGGATACCAAAAAATGGGTCGATTCGTGGATTGCCTCAAAAGACGAATCGTTCTTCCGGCGCGGAATCCATATGCTGCCAGAAAGTTGGGAAAATGTTGTAGCTAACGATGGACAATACTTTCAATAATATACATTGTACCGTTGTTTCTAAATAAATGCTCAAAAACCGAAAAAAAACCTTTAAAATTAATTCCAACCCCCAATAAATTAAATAATAGTGTTAGTTATGTTACCGGCTCTTACATTCCTCCTAAATGTGACTTAACAATGTATTTAAAACACTTACACGCCATCGAAAAAGTTAATAATTTGTTAAAAAATAAAGACGTTCTTATTGTGCTGGGTGGTTTTAACCTATCTTTTGTGACTTGGAGATCGTCTGACGATTCCTCATCTCTTACTCCTGTTTCCAATAGTGATTGGATAAATGATTTCTTAAATAAGCTATCCGATCTGTGTCTTCAACAAGTTAAATATAAACCACAGAACCCTAGACCTTGTATTTGAAGATAGATGCACTATTGTTAATCTCCATTGTTCGAATCCCGTATCTCTTCCAGAAGATGTATATCATCCAACTCTTGAAATAACAGTTTTACTCCCACACGAAAAAGAAGATAAAGTAACTGCTGATGCGCGAAAATAAAAAAGTATGTAAAACTTAATTCCTTACTTTCGCAGACTGATTGGTCTCCAATTTTAACTAGCGGAACATCATATTCATATTATGACGTCGAATCTTCGGTACAGTTTTTCAATGATACTCTGCAAAGGTGTTTCTTATTAATTAGTTTTTATGATCTATTGAATAATTACATGAATTAAGATTGTGAGCTTTAGATCAAGTAAGTTTTCAAGAAGGCAACAACAACAACAACAACTCTGTATAGAGTCAATCACTTAGCTGACTAGACAGTCTGTTTCGGAAATCGCTACATATTCCTCTTCAGTAGTCTTTGAGTGATTAAGCTGTGATCAACTCACTGTTTAAACTAGCATATGAATGTGCAGATTCTGGAATTCATTCTTATGAATTGTATGGCTGCTAATCATATGACATTTCAAAGCAGTAGGCTATTTATAGATCACCGCCATCAACTCTATCAAGGGTTGCCATCTGTTCTAGTTGCTTCTTCATTTATTTCAATATTCTGTTTCTTATTGTCCGTCCCAAAAAAAAGGTGTTTCTCCAATCCTTTAAATCCACCCTGGATAATAAATGATCTAAAGGCACTTAAAAATTTAAAAAAATTGTTTATTTAAAAAATATAAAATATCTGGTTCTAGTTTAGACTTTGCTTCCTATTCTTCTTGTCATTATAGATATCAACTATCAAATAAACAATGCTATTATGTTTATATAACTAACATTAAAATCTCAATTTAAAGATAATCCAAAACTTTTCTATAGTTTTGTTAACTCAAAACGTAAAGCCTCCAGTTTTTCCCCCCTTATGAAATTCAATCAGGAAGAATCATCTTGTGACAATGTGATTTCTAACATGTTTGCAAACTTCTTTAAATCAACTTACTCCGATATACCATTTAATACTAGCACTGTGTATCCTTTTCTCCCGCCAGTTAACTCTTTTGAAACTCCTGTAATGGACCCAAATATTGTCATGTGTTATCTTCGACAAGTATTGTAAAATCTTCTTTTACGACCGGCTCTGATAAAATTCCAAGCTGTATTTTAAAGCAATGTGCTACAAACCTGTGTACTCCTCTAGCAAACATTTTTTATATTTCCTTGCATAGTGGTTATTTTCCTATTATATGGAAGGATTCTTATATTATACCCCTTCATAAATATGGCTCCAAGATAGATGTTTCTAACTATCGAGGAATTGCAAAATTAAGTGCAATCCCTAAGTTATTCGAGAAAATCATAACTGATCAATTAACCCACTCCGTGTCTTCCACCATTTCTGTCTTTCAACATGGTTTTCTGAAGGAAAGTCCACTACAACAAACCTCTTAGAGTTTACTACGCGTGTTATAAATGGTTTTACTTTGGGACTGCAGACTGATGTTATTTATACGGACTTTAGCAAAGCTTTCGACAGTGTTAATCATAATCTTCTTTTGAAAAACTCCACCTTATTGGGTTTCCTGTCACATTATTAAATTGGATAAATTCGTATTTATCTAGACGTACTCAAAAGGTTTTATATAAGAATTCTCTTTAAGAAAGTATTTCGGTCTCTTCTGGCGTTCCTCAGGGCAGTCATCTTGGACCGGTTTTGTTTTTACTATTCATTAATGATCTTCCTTCGGTAATAAAACACTGTAACGTCTTAATGTACGATGACGACGTGAAACTTTTTCTTTGTTACAAATCACCCGAAGAACGACATCTATTACAATCTGATCTAAATAGACTTGTGGAAATATATTAAATCTCAACTTAAAAAAATGTAAGCAAATGACATTCTCGCGAAGATCTGCTAGTAACATGAATTACACTATAAATAACACTAACTTAGAAATAGTTTCCAGTTTTCTCGATCTTGGTGTTATTTTGGATTCAAAACTTCGCTTCAATCTCCACGTTAATATGGTGATAAATAAGGCAAGAGGAGTCCTTGGTTTCATTAAAAGATGGGCTAAAGAATTCAGTGATCCCTTTACTACTAAATTATTATATACCTCTCTCATAAGGCCAATTCTTGAATATGCATCAGTTGTATGGAACCCACAATATAATGTCTACATCGACGCCATAGAATCCGTTCAAAAACAGTTTTTACTTTTTGCTTTACGTCATAGACGTTGGAACCCCAATATTATGCTTCCATCGTATGAAATACGCCTTAAAATTATTTTACTACCTTCCCTAAGAAGCAGAAGAATGGTGCTTAATGTCATGTTTCTGTATAAATTACTTCTTGGCGAGATTAATTCGGAATATCTCATCTCAGCTCTAAATTTTAACATCCCAAGGAGAGGAACTAGACATTTTCTATTTTTTAAGTTGAGTCAGCGCAGTTCTATTTACGCTCTCCATGATTCTTTACGATGTATGTGCAGTGATTTCAATGATAACTTCAACATGATTAATTTTTCTGATTCGATACACGTCTTAAAACAAAAAATTATATTATATTTAAATAATTAAAACAATTTAACTTCATCCATTATACCTAACGCAGTTTTATTACAATGAAATATTGGTAATTGAGATTGTTCTGTTTCTGTTTTTTGTCTCGATATTATGTTTTATAAAGTAAGCACCATCAAATATGAGTCGTTTTTAAAACTTACTTTTTAATTATTCAATATTTTAATTTTTAATCGAATTGGGATTTACGTGCTCACGTGGTTTCCTGATTTGAAATTATTCTGAACTCACACTATCACCTGGATTGGTGTGCCAGAGTATATCTCTTTTCCACACAAGTTTATGCCTGCATTGACCCAAATGCATATCCAACTAATTGGGATTTTGATTTGGCGGATATGAGATTTATCTCATTTCCACATAGGTCCTTGGGTTGGACAATGGCCGCAAACCAGTTAAAATGAGTTTAGTGTTTTGGATTGTTTTTCGGGTACCTTAAACTGATAATTACTATTATTTAATTAGATGTTGCTTATTTATATAGAATCAAGTATACTTAAATACGCGTTTATATATATTCAATTTTTAAATTCCGCTGAAAAGCCAATTAATGTGCTTAGTGAAAAATCTTAATTGCCAATAGGGGGTATGTTTTACTACGTAGGTGCATTCTGTCTATCCCGGCTGGTTCGGGCAGGATCTAGAGTGTAAATCGTGCATGCGTATAGGACGGGTATACGTATCTTTGGAAGACTTCATACCTCCGGGCGAATCCAAAAAAAAAAAAAAAAAATAAATTGTAGCCCTACGAAACTTTCCACCTTGTCTGTATGCAATAAACCAATTATTTAAAAAAAAATCATTATTAGTTTTGTTTCATTTTAAATATTTTCGAAATTCGCATTTTTATGTTTCTAAATTCATTGGAAAAAATTAAATGTTCTTGTATTTCTTTCTTTCTTTTAGTAAAATTTGTAATATTAAGTAATTCTGCAAGCGATTTGTTGCAAACATTGGGCAATGTGTTTTTGCCGAAATTTTTGGGATGACCTTGATTATTTCTTCAACTCAAAGTCTTGTGCTATGGGCATAGTCGATAACTTTCAGGAAGTGGGAATCATTGAAAAACTCGTTTATTTACTCTTTCAATATCCGTAAATACTGGCGATGCTGATGGCACTGTTTGAGTATCGTTATTGTTGAGCATGTTGGTGTTTTTAATGTACTAACGGTATTCCTTAGCATGTTGTTGCGTGACTAAATGTTACAGTTGTTTGGTGTTGTTGATTTTTTATGAAAATTTTTGATATTTGGTTTTATGTCTATTGAGGAAATATGAAGTACATAGCACTTCCTCACGCAGTTATACCGTCTTATGTACGACTCTGCTAATGAAGAATATGCCTGTTTAAGATAATTGTAATTCGTACAGTTACTTATATGGTATAGACTAGAGGTGTCCAAAGTCGCGTACTGCCTAACTGCATGCTGGATGGAAGCGTAAGAAAAAGCGCCATTTATATCGTGAGCAGTGTTGCCAGAAAAATGTTTAGCATGTGCTAAAAACTGCTAACAAAAGTTCCTCGAAAGAGCTAGCCATTTTTTTTGAGCTGAAAAACGAAAATAGTTAAAAAAAACACAACTGCTATATTAACCCGAAACGCCCTGTCGTTGCCATATGGCAACGCAAACACAAACACTTAAAATGTGCTTATCTTAGTTTAAAACGTTTTATATTTCCGTTAACAGGTCATTCTGAAAATTTAAAAAAAAAATTTACTCATTGTGATTCGGATTAAATCAGTTTATAAGATTAATCAGTTTATCAATCATAATGATTGATTTGTAAATTCAATATATTGCTGTATAAAAAATTATTAAAAACTATCTTTGTTCAATTTTATATACACAAAATTTAAGAAAATTGATAAAATTTTATATATGGTCATTTCCAAACTGATGTTACGGACGATTTGTACGAATAAATATTAAAAAAATTTAATGAAAAAGTCAAATTTCTAAAAAGTTTTTTTTTATTTTTGCGTAGTAATTAAGTAGCACTATATTAAGTTAAAACAATGGCAAAAATTAACCCAAAAGATCTAAAGATATAAGTAAAAATATGTGCTGGCGTTACGTTACAAAACGAAAGTGATTTCTGACTTGGATTATAAAATTGCAAAACTCTCTGAATTGTGCAAGACTTTTTGTATAAAACTTTTTTAGAAGGTTTAAATTTAACATAAATTTATTTTCCAAGTGATCAAATTTATAAATCTCTACTGGTTTTTTTTATTAGGAGTTTTGATCTGGCGTTACGTTACTGGCAGTACGTTACTAAAATTTCCATTGCAGTTTATTTGGGTATTTAAGTAATTAGGTAGAAAAGTAATTATGCAATTAAGTAATTAAAAAACAAATTTAATATATTGTCCTTTCCTTGCCTCATCCATTTTTTCATTATCTCTAACCAATGCCTTCCATTTTTACTAAAACAAAAAAGCTTACGAAACATTTACGAAAAAGAAAAACTACATTTGTGAAACAGTGCGGGCGATTTGATTATGATGGTTAATGCATACATTTAGAAATTGCTGAAACTGATAAAATTAAAATGTTTCTTATGTTGATTTTATATGATTTAAATACAAATTCTAAATGTTTGATAGTTTAAATCATACTTGATTTTAAATACAAATTTTAGTTGTTTGATAGTTTAAAATCGTTTATTGAGCTTAAGGTCAAAGTTAGAACAATTAATTGTTCTAACAAATCTTTCCAAAGAAAGAACAACAACGCATTTTCAATATGAAAAGGATACGTTGTTGTTGCACAATAGATAAACTGGAAACACCGACTAAAAACATATAGGAAAAGAAGACTTCCCAAATGTATGTATGTCACAAATTTATGAGTGAAGGTGACGAGCCAGTGAGAGGTAGAACCAGGGATGATATTTTTAGTGGGTGAGGACTTGTTTACCTCCTTTCGATTTCAAAAAGTCTCTAACTCCTTTCAGCCCAAAAAGTGTTTTCGGATATAGATCACCACAAAACAAAAGTACTTTCGGATTTGATTCACCAAATTTTATTTAATTGGTAAATATAACACATCAACGCATTTTGTAATTTTGTGTGCCTCTTTTTTGCTTCTTCCTTTGACATTACAAACACACTCAGAAGAACTTCAAATCTAAGTTTGCTATGTTTGAGTGTTTAATGTTAAGGTTTAATTTTCTTGTGATTGTGAATATAACATTATAACTACCCACGTCATATGGTGTAGTGGACGTGCAGTGCAGTGATGAAAGTATTGTTATTTGTTTTTTATAGCAATCTATCATTAAGTCTAATTTTAAATATCGAGTATGCTTAGTTGTTAAGTTATTAAGTATTAAATTTGAATTAAATTTTTCATAAGTGCCTAAGTAACAAAACAAAAGTTTATTTAATTAAATTAATAAAAAGTACTCTCGCTTTCGAAAAAGTCCTTTCTGAAGAGAAGCCCCTCAAAAATGATCAACTATCATCACTGGGTAGAACACCATTTGTTCCAAGCGTGGACTGTAAGAGCTTCGCTCAGGTGTGGATCGTGAGAGCTTCGATAAACAACAGCTGAGTGACGAAGAACAGAAAAAGATTGGACTTTGTTTTTATTTTTTTTTTTTATTTAATATGTACAAAATTTTAAAGGTCATGTTTAAACGCTCCACGACCTTAAAGGCTTTTAAAGAAGCTTGCTACTCTGGATTATATACAATTAAATATTAGTATAAATGAGATTAATTTAATAAGATACATAAACTTTTATGGATCATAATCTAATTATCTTGTAAATATTGCTTCAGTCTACATTGTAACAAGCTAAAAGAAGAAAAGTTTCGGTATTCCACTGGTAAATTGTATTCCAATGGTCCCGCATAAAGACATCGCTGTTTTGTTAGATCTAATCTACATCTTGCCACAAGTATTTATTTGCGTTGTATTTGTAAATCATATTAAAATAAGCAACAGTGCAAGCGCTCCTCGAGCTAGTAATTTTTTGTCATTTCTGCAATTATTTCTTATATTTGCAATCGATCAGGCGCCGAATTACAGCATCCGTGATCGAGCAAAATTGTACAAGATTGATAGGCACTTGTCTCGTCGTGCCCTTCGTAATTTTGCTCGATCACGGATGCTGTAATTCGGTCAGTGAATTTGTTTATGATCATTTTAATATGAACAGAGCTTGGAACTACTAGAACAAAGGGTTTTTTATTTAAGGTTAAATAGCTAAAATTATAAATTTTTATGAATTTGTTTATAATAAAATACACATGTTCATTAAAGTGGTCTTATTTCAAATAGCGTTTTACAAGAGTTATTCTCAAAATTTAATCAAAGAAGAAATAATAGTAACGCTTGAAGTATTTTTTTTCTTAAACTAGTACGTTATAATTTTTTTATAATATTGATCTTTAAATTGAGGTATCAAACATAAAAATCTTATGAAAAGAACCAGAGTTGTGATATTTTACTTTTCGGAAAAAGTTGCATTTTCTTTCTGTAATAAAAAAAATCGTAAAAATAGATATAAAAAAATTGCAATGAAATGTTGTTGAAATATTTTCTGAAACAACACTCAATATAAATAACAAAAATTGTGTAATAATATTAAATAACTTGGTCGTTATAAAATTTTTTTACTAGAAGCGTAAAATTTTTTAAATTTCGAGTTTTAGTATTTTTACGAAAAAAATCGCCAAAAATCCAAAAATGCAAAATTTAAGAACGACACCATGGATAGATAAAGAATAGGCTTAAGCTGTTTTGTGCAAAAAATTTCAATAATCAAAATTCGGATAAAAAGGGTACAGCTGTTGAAACTTGACTTCTTTTTCAAAAATTTTCATAGAGTGTGTTTCTTGCAATTCGAATAAAAAAAAATCATAAAGGAAAATTTAGTAATACCGCCCACAAATCAATTAATATGCTTTATTTCGGACGGTTTTGGTCACACAAATTTGGTAATTAAGTTCGTATGCTTGCTTACAGCAACTGTACTAAAAATGGACGTGATCGCTATATAGCCACGCCCACTTTTTAGAATTTATTAAAATTGTTTGCTGGGTAGATTAAGCTTAACTTTTTTAGAAACTGTACTAAACATTTGTTTCCACGCCTCTATTTATCGTCCACAAACCAATGAAAACGTTTCGATTTTGGTCGTATTAGACTAAAATTTTGTAATTTAGATTACATGGTTACTCTCGGCAAGTGCATTAAAAATGGGCATGTCCTACTTTAGTTACATTTTTCGGGGGGTCAGCGTGCAGTGAGGCAAAGCGCGCCAGATATAAGCTTATTTGAGCTAAAATTTTGGCAGTCGATTTGTTTCGAGTACGATATGATTTAAGGTATATAATTTTTTCGCACCCCTTTTTACCGCCCACAAATAAACAAAAATGCTATATTTAGCACGGTTTTGATCGTGTAATAAAAATTTGGTAATTTAGTCCATATGGTTACTTTCGGCAACTATACTGAAAATGTTGAATATATTTGGCATTTCTTGACATTTTCGTATGTGGCAGTCGTATAAGGCGGTCTGTGGCAGAACAACGTCTGCCGGGCAATACTAGTATGTATATATAGATCAAAGAACACAGTCCAATCGATTTCTGTTCTTCGTCACTCTCTGTTGTTCATCGAAACTCTCACAATCCATGCTCGAAGGAATGGTTTCTACCTCTCGCTGGTTGTCACCTTCGTTCATAAAATTGTGACATACATACATTTGGGAAGTCTTATTTTCTTATATGTTTTTGGTTTACAAATAGTCTTAACAGAGTTTTGGAAATTTTGTAATCCAAGTCAAAAATCACTCCCGTTGTTTGTAACGTAACGCTAGCACATATTTTTGCTTATATCTTTAAATCGTTACGGTCAATTGGCATCATTGCTTTTACTTAATATAGTGCTACTTAACTGCTGAATAAATATAAAAAAGTCAAGAATGATAGAATAAGAGATTACGCTTTGCGCAGGTCCGTTACTTCTGCTAATCGAGTTTGACAACCAGCTGTTCAGTTGACTACGTCACAATATTTTATTTCTTTGAGAAACGTACTGCGATCGGTTGTGTTTTATTTAACTGTGTATATATCGAAGTATATTTGCGAGTTTTTAACTTAAAATTTAAAAAATGAAGTGTGCAGCTGCTAATTGTGGTAAACAAAATAAAACAAATATTTTTCAGAAACCTGATGTTTGCAATACATACAAAAATTAAACCAAGAAATTGTAGAAACCGCACACAAACGAAAACAAAAATACAAAAATATATTAACTTAACAAAATTTGTTTCATTACTTAAAAACTTGGAACTATCATTTATTTGTCCTTTCAATTCACAGGTAAATTAATGGAAATAAAATATCTGGGAATTTTTAAACTACATCAATTAAACTCTTAATAAACATTTTTATAAAATCCAAGTCGAAAAATAATGCTCACTGAAGTTGGTTTCTCAGAAAAAATTTTTTTTTACTAAGCTGCTTACTGGCTGTAATAAAATAAAAGTAAAAATAATGTTCGCAAAGGAGTACTTAATAAATTTACCTTCTTCTCATTACAATAAATTGTTTCTTACTTCTTTTATTTTACTTATACAAACTAAAATGTATGCAATTTTCATTTCTGTATAGAAATCGTATGCAAAGTGAACGCTCTTCAAAACATCATTGATATTATGACGTACATGCGCGCCTGCCCGACTTTCGTTGTGAGCCACTGTACGAAAAATGTGAACAAATAATTTTTGATCGTCGAAAAATTTAAACGGGCCCTTAAGTTCAATATTAAATACAAGTCTTTTACATAATAACTAATTCGAGTAATATATTGTTATGGAGTGGCAAACCATTTATTGTTGAGAAACGGAGCAGAAGTTTTAGTACACAGTAAAAAATTTGAGGGTAAATTTTATCTTTTTTATAACGTTTGTGTGGTAAAAACTTTTTTTATTCCAAATAATTTATAAGTTTTATACCACTTAATATTATAAAAATAATAAAACAAATATAATTTTAAAATATATTTTGGTTGGAAAGTAAAACATTCATCGAAATCGGGAAATTTAAAAATATAGTGGTTTCGATTGGTCTGACGAGAAAAATGGTCTGGAAAACTTTATAAGATTTGATGGTATAAATTTTAAAACATTTTTGGTTTGGATTTATATGTACACCAAATAGTATAAAATTTATTCTCATATTTTTTACTGTGTACTAATAAAAAATAATATAAAATAATGCAAAAATTGTTGATTAGACCGCCTGAACATACAAGATGGCGGCCAATGTTTGTTTGCGATTGATGTTTGTGCGGTCTAAACAGTACTCCGAACGAGGAATTTGTTGCAATAAATTGTTCGCGATGAATTTTTTTATCGTTAAGGCGGTCTAAACCCACAGTTACGAAGAAAAGGATTTAGTCTTTTTCAAGGGGAATCGCGCCAAAATATCGCCAAAAATGCTTAAACCGCCACTTTTTCGTAATCTTGCCAAATCAAAATTCTTCTTGGTTGTTCAAACCGCCGATTGGCGAGATATCGCCATATCTGGCATATCTGATGAGTAGTGAATGTGGTTGTCTCTTTTTTTTACACAGCTGCTAAGAAACTCTCAGTTTAGTTTATCAGTGCGTGATTTTTTTTTTTTAATTCAAAAAATAGTGAATTCCAAAAATAAAACATTGCTTTTTCTAAGTTGCGTGTAAGTAAGTTTACTTATATAATTTTTTATAGAGTTTATAGCCTACCATTTCAACATTTAAAACATAAATCCAACAAAAAAATTTATTTTTTTTATCTGGATTATAGTTAATGCGAGCAGAAGAGCGTTAATTTTTTACATTGATTGTGAAATCAATTGATCTTGTTGTCTCTTAACCTTTTCAATGGCTAGGCTAAACTACGAACAAAATAATTTTATGAGATAGTATTACTATCATTAAGATACTAAGAAGGTCCTAAAAAAATATACCTTTGATTTTTACCTGCACTACATACGTTGTGCAAGCTTGTACAAAGAACAAATTGTTTTGCTCCTGTTCGGCATAAAATCCTCTTTTATCCCTTGAAGCTTTTCCAACCCTTTGGATCTATGTTTTTAAACCCTCTTAATATTATTATCATAAAAAGATAAAAAAATATAACTCTGATTTTTGTCCGGTTTAGTTTTCTTATAAAATTGTTGGCTTTTGGCTGCACAAAATCGCAAATCCAACTGACTTTAATGTCTTATATCTTTCTAAATTAATTTTTTTATGTTGGTTCATCTTTTCTTCATACAACAAAATTAATAAATTTAAAAAAAGTGTTGCACAATAAAAATTACTTTCTGACGTGTCCAATATATTGGGCAAATCCACTGAAAGGTAAAAAGTTGTTATTAGAAGTATTACCGATGGAAGCAAAAAGAGAATTTGTTTAGAAATTTCAAATGCAAGGCAAGAAAACTAGTGAAATTGTTAACATCCCATGTAATATGGATGTTAACCGCAGATTTGTTCAACGCACTGTTGCACGATACAAGACAACGGAGAAATTTAAAAAAAAAACATGGTCGGAAAAGCACCGTTAGAACTCCAGGTCTTGTGAAGATTGAACGAGAGCGAATAAGGAGAAATTGCTCGTTGATGTGAGCCTCAAAACCATCCGAAACATCATAAAAAAAATTTAAAGCTGAAAGCTTACAAACAAAAAAGAATTCATGGTTTTACGGAGGGCAAAAGAAAATGCTTAGGGAAATAAGTGCTTTGCTCCTTCAGAGGCACGCAAACTATGACATTGAGTTTGATGACGAGAAGTGGTTAATTTTACAAAAAAGTCACAGCCCACAAAACTACCGCGTATATGCACCGACGCTGTGCGACCTTCCAGCAGAAGAAAAGGTTATTGAGAGATACAAAACCACCACATCAGTTATGGTTTGGGAAGCCATATCCACAAACTGCAAGCTCCCTTTTCTTTTTATTAACAAAGGTCTATTGCTTGTCAATCATTTTTATCCTCATGCATCTGATCTTTTTTGTAAAAAACCATATTGCTTCCAGCAATACTCTGCTCCTGTTCACAAAGCAGGTAGTGTTCAGCGTTGGTGCAAGGACAATATTCCATGTTTCATTCCGGTAAATAAATGGTCTCCATCTTCTCCGGATTTGAATCCTTTATATTTTTGTGTATGGGGATACATGTTGGATAAACTAAAAAATCTTAAAAATATGAAATTGGAGCAATCTAAACGCCGCTTACGAAAAATTGGGACGACATACCAGACGAAGTCGTCCGTGCCGCCTGTAGTAGTTTTAAAAAGCGTTTGAAGCTGGTAAAAAAGTTAAGGGGGAAGATTTGAGTTAAATCAATGATAACAATGTAAGAAAACAATATAAAAATAGAAAAAACAATTGTTTTTTTTAGCTCAAAATGCTCTGCAGGCTTTTTTCGTTGAAAAAGTTTATGCGTCAGTTATTAGGGCCCACGCTGCATAGTGGCAGAAATGGCCAATCTAGCGACATTTAATTAAAATTTTAAAGTTTCTAATTCCACAAATGTTTTTATTAACAATCATTTAGTAATGCCCAATAGCATTTTTGGTGTTTTTGTTTTTGTTTTGATTTGCATATTTGCAGAGTTATAAGCTGTCAAACATAGCGCATTTTGGAGCAAGTGAAAAAAGACAGAGGCTAATTTTTGCAAAGTGCATTGATTTTGTTGTAAAAAAAAATGTTCATTAATCGAAGTAATTACACAGTGCAACACGAAAAAAATGAGTAATGTTAAACATAGAGCATATATATATTGAAAAACCATTTTTAATTATAAATAAAATAATTGTGAATAATAAATCAAGAAAATAAATGATATAAAATAGGAAATACAAATATTTCAGTTATAAAAAATTTATCCGCATTAATTTCTTTTAGGAACATCAATATTAATGTGTTTTGTAGTCACATCGTTTGCATTTCTTCATTTGGTAAATAAATATTTGATAGGGTTTCTTCGTAGACTTTTTTAATGATTTGCTCGCCTTCCCTTTCCACAACAAATACAGACCCATTCCTAGTAAAAACGGAGAACAGTTGCCTGCGACATTTCATACGCATTGCGCTTTGAAAAAGAGAGCGACTATACCTTGTTAAGCTCCCGTTTACAAAGAATTTTTCGGTGGAGTCAAATTCAATATCACTTAGCCAGAGTTGCCTGTTATTTTTTTTCGGTATTCGAAGATTGATTTCAGAATCAGGTTTTGGTCTTGTGGTGAAGAGAATTTTAAAATAATTGGTGGATCAGATCGCTGATTAAATCTCTTTGTGCGAAAAGCAGCCTTAAGCATCGGTGGCTTACATTCAATGGTTTTGCACAAGTTTAGAAAAATCATTGGAACATTTTCGTTTTCAAATTGTGGCACAGCAAAGAGAATGGCATCAGTAGTTAGATTATTGCGTTCAAGAGCATCACAACGTTCCCCTAAGAAAATAACTTCTTCTCTTAAAATGTTTACGTTTGTAGACTGCAATTCCATACTCTCATTAGTTTGTAGTTCAAATTTTTCAAACCGCAACTGCAAAGCACTAAATGACGCAAAAAACTGTTGCTCAATCATTTCGAGTTTTTTGGAAATGTCGGCACGCATAAAAAATAAACTGGTCATTTCAGCCCTTGGAAGGACTTTGACCTAGCTTCTATTGATCAATTGTGTTGTGCGTGTTATTAAATGTTTGATCACAAATGAGCGAGAACTGAACCTACGTGTTTTATGCCGACTCCGAACGGCTTATGTTCTCAAGTAGCTTTACATGGCAATTTTACTCTCTGAGGTTTGCCATTGCTTGCAGAGAGGTGACGACCGAACAGAAAACTTAATTCAATTGAGCTGGAATTGGACCCGGGCTACCACGGTTCTTTAGCTTAGGAGCCACGCACTCTACCCACTAGCCTACGGCCGCCTAGAGCTAAGAGCGGAAATATCGGCACGCAGGTTGTTAACCCCGCTCTTAAATTAAGCCGTTATGACATCCGTGTGTTTGGACAACTAAGCAACCAGATCTTGCACGGAAAGAGCAGTACTCACATTCGGGGCTTCGCTTTTTGAGATTGGTGTGTTGTTTAGCCTGGGAGAAGAAGCAGCTAACTCATTGCTCGGGTTGGTTAATATCTTTAGATTAGATCTCGTGTTAGCTTTTTGAATTATATCAGTGCCCGAAGCGGCTTTTTGTGTTGAAAGCATTTCGGCTTCGGCGATCTTCAGTTAGTATTGCTCAAAAAAAAAAAAGACTCGACAATACACGAAGTAATATACTCGCGTCAGCTTGTGTTGTTTTATTCAATAATATTTTTTCTTTTTTTTTTATTATTATGTAGTTCAAAATTAGTTTTTTGCCAAGTTCTGTAAAGCACTAAATATTGTACAGGGTTGCCAATATTCTAAGCGCCCATCTGGCAACACTGTAACTTTCCGCAGTGATGCCAAATCGACTAATGACATACCGCGTTTGAAGCGTCATTCCAAGCAAATGTTTACAATGGAACAATACACGCCACGCGAACGCTCTAAAATTGTTGAAATTTACATTCAACAAAACAAGTCAATAGTGAAAACTCAACGTGCTTTCAAAAAAATAAATAAATTGAAAAGTGCGCCTTCCAAGAAAACAATTTATCGATTGTATGAAAGATTTACAACTGGTAATACTCTTGGTAACCCAAAGAGGCCAAATAAAAAGCGACCAAGGCGATCGGATGAGAATATTGCAGCCGTACGAGCCAGTATTGAGCAGTCACCAACAACATCCCAAAATCGCCGTTCTCAGCAGCTCGGCATTCCCCGATCCACTTTACAACGCATTTTACGTGTTGATTTGAATTTGTTTCCGTACAAAATTCAATTGGTAAACAAATTGTTGCCTACCGATAAGCCACGTCGATTGGAATGGGCCCAAAGAGTCATCGAAATGGCTGAAGAAGACGAGCAATTTTGGCATAAAATTATCATGAGCGATGAAGCTCATTTTCAGTTGAACGGAACGGTAAACAAACAAAATTGCCGTATTTATGCCACTGAAAATCCACAAGAGATTCAAGAGGTACCTCTTCACGATGCAAAAGTCACTGTTTGGTGCGGCGTTTGTGCTAAAATGCTCATTGGGCCGTTCTTTTTCGAAGATGATAATGGCCACAGAGTTACTGTCAATCAGGAGCGTTATCGCGATATGATAAACAATTTTTTCATGCCAATCGTTCGTCGAAAGCGTATCAGGCACTACTGGTTTCAACAAGACGGCGCGCCACCACACACAAGCCGCACTACAATCGATTTTTTGAAGCAATTGTTCCCTGGCCATTTGATGTCAAAAAATGGTGATTTCGATTGGCCGCCAAGATCACCAGATTTAACGCCTCCAGACTTCTTTTTGTGGGGTTTTTTGAAATCAAAGGTGTACGTCAACAAGCCAAAGACCCTAGAAGAGCTGAAAACCAACATCCGTCAAGAAATAACCGCCATTCCCATCGAAATGTTGAAGAAAACCATGGAAAATGCTGCAAAACGGGCACAATATGTCGTAGCGGCCAATGGCGACCATTTACGAGATATCATATTCAAGAAATAATGTAAGCAAATCTACTTAAACCCAGTTAAATGATATTCATAACGAACAGACAAAAAATTGTGGTTTCTTTGATTTATTTAAAAATAAAATAGGCGCTTCGAATATTGGCAACCCTGTACATGTTTTATTTATTTCAGTTCCAGTCAAAGTTAAAGCACAAATGTGCAACAATTGATAACTTTGTTAGCGAAATATCGCTGTAAATTAAGTAAATGCACGAGGCGAAGTTATTTATTTATTAAGAAAGTTAACGTGTACAGTTTTTGTTTAAGCTTTGCTATAAGAAATCGTTGCACAATTTAACATATGTGGTAGCGTGTTTTATATGATTTACTAAGTATTTAGTGGAGCGCAAATTTTTCGTTCCGATTGGTTTCACTTCGTTTCGTTTTATTTTAATCTTGGGATAATACATATTTCCTTATAGATTAAAAGAATATAAATTAGTCAAATAACAAAAATTTACTTAAATTTAACATTAATTTAAAGATAATTTCATTTAAAGAATTCTATTTAGTAAAAGCCTCATAGCATTTTTAGAGATAGAAAAATCTAAACTGTGAAAAGCATTTATGTCCTATAAATAGGAGCATTTGCAGCATAATTTGTCTGGCATATTGAAATATAAAATAGAACACTTCACGATCTAGTTGCATCGTTGCAAATGCAAAATAAACAGCTTTTACAAAAACAAAAAGCATTGAAAAGCTTTGTTTTTGTAAAAGCTGTTTATTTTGCATTTGCAACGATGCAACAAGATCATGAATTGCCCTAATATATCATTGCTTCTAAGAACTCTAGCAGGGACACTAAAATTTCTTTTCTTCAAAAGTTCAGGACAATCCACAGATCCAGAAATAATTTTACTTCTACTTTCTAAGGATTTCAAATTAAGTAATATACATCGCTAACTATTTGAGGGAAGAGAGATTTGAGGACTTAACGTACGTAAAACAAAACGAGTAAAAGCTTTCTGTACACGTTCAATGCGCAACTTGTGTGAAGAATTGGACGGGTACCAAACGACTGATGCGTATTCTAATCGAAATCGCCCTGAATTTATATAAAGGGTTTTAAAGGTGTATGGGTTGGAAAAAGATGTTGATTGACAACGGATAAAAACTAATAAAGTATACGCTTTAGGAATTATAAAATCAAAATGAGAGATAAAAGAAAATTTTTTACGAAAGACAACACCTAGATCTTTAAACTGGTTGAGGTGGGATAAAGGAGAATTATTAATACTATATGCGGAAGGAAGTTCACATTGGTTCTTAGAAAAGGACATAAAAGCACATTTCTTTAAGTTTAAGAAGAGAGCATTTTCCAGCGACCATATGTTAAGTTTATCTAGTTCACTTTGAAGACAGAAACTATCAAATTGATTCCTAACTTTAAGAAATATGTAAAGGTCATCTGCATATAGAAGACATTGTGCTTGAATAAATAGAGTTTATATATCATTGATAAACAACATAAACAAAAAAGGTCCCAAAATACTTCCTTGTGGATCACCAGAGGTTGCCACAAAGAAAAATGACTTAAAATCGTCAAAAGCTACGATACACTGTCTTTTTGAGAGATAAGGTTGAATCCAGCACAAAAAAGTTGAATGAAAACCTATTTTTTCTAGTTTTTTTATAAGTAAAGTATGATAAACTTTATCAAAAGCTTTTGAAAAATCAGTATAGATTTCATCTACTTGAAAGCCATTTACAAAAGCTGATATACAATATTCAGAGAAAAGAACTAAGTTCGTGACAGTAGAGCGTCCCGATAAAAATCCATGCTGGGAAGGAGAAATGATACTTTTGGTGGCAAAAATAAGTTTTTCTTCAACAATAGTTCAAAAAGCTTCGAAACTGAAGAAAGTTTGGAAATTTGCCTATAATTTGCAATATCGTTTTTTGAGCCTGTTTTATACACTGGTGTAATAAGAGAAACTTTCTAAGAATAACCCAGAGTTCAGTGATTTATTGAAAATAATTTTTAGCGGAAAACTTAACTATTCAGTACATTTTTTTAAGGAAAAGGCAGATATGCCATCGTTATCCACATTAAAAGAGACTTTTAGTGAACGAATGCCCTTAAAACATCATCTTCTGAGACTGCAAGGGAGCCAAAATTAATTCCAGAAGTAGCAATATTACTTTCGCAGTAAGTATGATGGTCTGGTTCAAAGTTCAATTGAAAAAATTCAGCAAAAAAGTTAGCAGTACAAGACCCATCACTAGAACGTTTTTGATTGTAGCACATTGCGGAAGGTATATCAGAGCAACCCTTCTTAGAGTTTTCATAACGCCAAAACGCCTTTGGGTTACATTTAATATTGGACTCGTAATTAAATATATATATTTTGTAAAGATATTTGTTGAGAAAGTTAGATTCCCTCATAAAGTGACGATATTTGTAAAAATCCGAATTAAGATTATAATATAAGAATTTTATATAAAATTTACTACGCAAATTTTGGAGTTTTTTAAGACCTTTAGTATACCAAAGCAATTTAAAGGCTTTAGCTCTATACTTTGGAATAAAATAATTACAAGTTAAAGATAAACTATAAAAAATGTATTAAAACTTGAAACAGTATTGAGATTGCTAAGAGCATTTATCCAACAAATAGAACAAAAAGCATTATTCAATAATTCAAAATTACAAGTTTTATAGTTAAATTTTAATGTAGGTTGATTATTGTGAATATTTAAATATTTATATAAAAAAATTTCTAAATCTGAAGGTACATGGTGAGCATCAGTGATCTGCAAGCGATGGCATTTTCGCTACTTGCAATCTACCCTCAACAAATACAGTGACAGTCTGACCGCACTACGCAAGCGCTGCGATTGTTGTGTCGAACATACTTGCAACATTGAAGCCAACTGTGTATGAGCGTGTCGTAAGACCACAATAATGCATGTTCGAGTTGTTGGTTTGATAACCAGCGCAGGGTCTTTTCAACTTCTGGTATGCAATGGTAAGTATGGTCATTTACAAGCAAGAAAACAAAGACATAAAGCGTAACTCCTGCATAAAAAAACAGCGCTTATTTTGTTCTCCGAACACAAAGTATTTGCAGTAACATTGCAGTAATATTGCAGTTACTTTGCGTGACTTTTGAGAGCTTGTAGCTCATAAGCTAATGAATGGTTCAATTGAGCTGATTTCTTTTTTAAAATAAATTCTAAAGTTTAATTGAGTGAGCAATAAAATTTGTTAAGTAAATTTTTAAAGATATTTATTAAATTTAGTTTTTTAAGAAATTATATCAGACGCCATTTTACTATAAAACACCTTTAATCACTGATTTTGATAAGATTTTGTATGCATGCAGATCTTTAATAAAGCTACAACTTTTGTTCAATTGTTCAAAATTTTGAAATAATAGGGTCGCCACCTAATAATATGTCTTTTCAAGAGTTTAAAACTGACAAATGACGTTTAAAATTCTTGAAAAGACATATTATTAGGTGGCAACCCTATTATATCAAAATTTTATAATTTTGAAATTCTGACAATGGATTCGGATTCAGCGACCCATTTTTGGTGTACGATTTTTTTTTGCCAACCCCGAATTCATAAAACTACAAAAAATTAAGGTGGCAACCCTATCCACCATCTTGAATTTTAAAATTCTGACTTTAGATTCGAAATCAGCGACCCCTTAACACTGATAAGTGATGTTTAAAACTCTTTAAAATACATATTATTAGGTGGCAATACTATGGTAAAAATTTAGGTGGCAACCCTAACCTCCATCTTAAATTTTAAAACTGTGACATTATATTCGAAATCAAATCCGTTGTCAGAATTTCAAAATGACAAGAATTCGCAAAAATGAAAAAAATCTAGGTGGCAACTCTATCCGCCATCTTAAATTTTATAGTTTGACATCATCTTCGAAATAAGTTACCCCTTAAACTTCCTAAAACTATTTACTCTATTCATACTGAAGTAATCTACAAGCACTTGAGTAAAAATGCAGTGTACGCGCTGATTTCATCGTTCGTAAGCTTACTTTTGTATCACTGCTTAGCCGAAGTTGAAATCAACCTGCAATGGTACACGAGGCAGTAGCTCAAAATAATGCATAATTATAACGATTGCCGTTCGTGCGCTGTGGTTTATACACATAATTATTTTATGCATACATCTATACTTTGCACTGAAGTCGAAGCACACATCACACAGTGTTTGACTTTGGTACAATTGGCTAATGCAACATGCTTGATGTTGTAAGTGAGCTCGATGGCGTAGAATATGTTGCATGGTATTAATGATATTGAAGTCATCCAAAAACCAAGTATGTACTGAGTGTAAAAGCAGTTGCAGTTCATCGCTGCAGGTCTCTGGTGAGCATTTAACGGAGAAATAGGACATTGAGAAACTAAAAGATTTTATCTATTATTACCATTAATAAAAATTTAATCGAAGTCTATTAAGTTGAAGACAAGAGCAAAAAAGTTATCTATAACATAAGACTCAATATTACTAAAAATATTGCAAGGCACAAGATAAGAATAATCACATATTTTAGCCCAGGTTACAAAGATGTTACAAAGATTGAAATCGCCAAGTACAATTAAGTACAAGTTTCGGGCTAATAGTTTTGAAGCGAAGCTTTTTATGCCTCGTTTTGTGATTTGCTTGAGATGGAAAAACGAAAATTTTTTCCATTCATCTTTTTCTTAGAATTGTTGTTGTTTTTTACTTGCGTCTATTACAACAAGAGGATATAAAATTTAAAAAATTTCTTTGTATGCGTGAGAATCGAACTCGCACCATTTCGATCGAGAGTTCTGTACTTTAATCACTACTCCAAAAACCTTTGCGTCATGATGGGATTCATTCAATATTAAGTATTAACTGAAGCTGTTTTGCAGTAGATGACAGGAATTCATTAAAAGGATTGTGCATAAGCTATCCTACATATTCTATTGCGAATGCGTGAAGCTATGATACATCAGATCACAATAATCGATCAAAAGCATTGTGCATTGGGGGGTTTCAGACTA
The DNA here is from genome assembly GCA_963920525.1 of Dichetophora obliterata. Classification (NCBI taxonomy): domain Eukaryota; kingdom Metazoa; phylum Arthropoda; class Insecta; order Diptera; family Sciomyzidae; genus Dichetophora; species Dichetophora obliterata. The sequence continues at coordinate 90,283,073 of OY986435.1, forward strand.
TCCTACATGTAGGATACACATATAGAACGGCAGAATAACAGGAAAGTCTGTTCGAGCTTTCGGACTATCCTATATGTCTCATGGACTTCATTATTTTTTAGCGTTCAAGAAGATAGCATCGTGCAATGGCAAAACCATTTTTTGCTGTTTTATAATTTATGAAGTTTACTTCTATAAAGTTTAATGAACTCCTTTCAAAAACAGTATGCGAACCACCTGTGATTTTTATATATTAAACTTTGCGATCTGCTTACGTTTTTCCATCCTACAACAAAAGTAGCAAGCTTCCATTGAACGGGTTGAAATTATCACAAGATGCAAACTGAGTTAAGTGTAGATTATAATTGTGAATTCAGACATGAATGTTCATAGGGACTTAAGGCAAGGCCGGTGGACTAGCGCTAGAAAATTTAAGGTTTTTTTAGGATATTTTTAAAAAGGTAAAATATTGAACAACGATATTTAAACTTTTAAGGTATATTGTAACACTCATTAATCATAAAAAAAAAAAAATATTTTTTTAATATAAAAATTGTTGATATTGTTCAAAATGGCGTTCAATGAGACGCTCTCATGGAAAAGGGGCATGGGAGGTGTTGTAGATTTTTACTTTTCCATTTATCTGAAAAATAAAAACCAAGAATATTATTAATCAGCAGGGTTCGAATTTTGACAACCTAAGAAACTGCAAAAAATTACCTAAAAAATAACAAAAATGACCTAAAAACTGCAGAAAATGACCTAAAAATTGAAAAATAAAACCTTACTAAATTAAAATTTAATTTATACCAGCATATCCTGAGTTTTTATCTGTCACTTGTTTAAATTTTCTACATACCCTTTCGTTATTTTCATCACACGCATAGCTTTTTTTCATTGAAGTCTATAAACAAAGCTACTCCTTTGTCGAGAGGCAATGTTTTTGATTGAAGGGACTCTAGTGTCAAAGGAATATGTTTAAAAATTTGCAATTGGACATTTTTTAGTACGAAAAAAACCAAAAAATTATTTAAAAATTACGCTTAAATAACCTAAAAAACCGAAAAATTCTCTAAAATTAAAAAACGTCCAAAAATGACAATAAAATAACTTAAAAATCTCTAAAAATGACGAAAAAAGGCCTTAAATCTATTAAAAATGAACTGAAAATAAAAAACGATGAAAAATGACGAAAAAATGTCCTAAAAACTTTTCATATTTGGAATTTAGGAAACATAAATAGACGTTATAAATAAGCAGGTAATGCCTTAGAAGCAGCAGAAAAAACATGACATGTCATCGAGATCCTAGCCCTGTTTATCAGTATGAGTGCAGCTTTAGCTGGCACTAGAAATAAAATATTGAAAATATACAGAATGACGCGCTTTTGAAAATTAATTTCTTAAAACAGTTTTCTACCGGTTATTAAGTGTAATTTATACGATGTTTTTGAAATAAAGATTTTAATGTTATGAATAGCATATATAAATTTCAGATGATTCGGTCGAATAGTTTTTTGTTTTTTCTACAACACCATGCCGAAAAAAGTAGTTAAATGAGTATAAAGAGAATGAATGTGGATGAAACACTGTGGCTCGACACCTACTATAATGGCTGTCTAAGTGAAAATAATGTCAGAAAGACTATACTTTTCAAATATAAAAAAAACCATTTTCATAAAAATTCTAGTCCTTAAACAATGCCGTTTTGATAACTGTAATTTTGGAATGATAAGCTATCCAAATATTTGCACAACACGATAGGGACAACTATTGATGTTATATTTGCTAGAAATATCGATGACATTACATTTATATAATATACGTTTGATATGTTAGATATTAAAAACCTATAATTTCATTAAAATTTACAAAAATAATTTAAAATAATGTGAAATAATAATGTTAGGTGATACAATTTACTGGTGGGAATATTATTTTGTAGTTAGCATTATCCCCAGACAAAATATTCGACAGGAAAATGGCATTATATCAGCATAATTGTGGCAAATGAACAGAGTTCTGGCAGTATGTTGAAATGTGGTGGCGGCCAGTTTACTTTTTATCAAAAAAGGCTGCCAGAAAGTAGCAGCATGAAGGCATGGAAAAGTCAGTAGAAGGCAGTGTGTCGAAATTCGGCTTTGTATTGGACGGCAACTGAAATGTTCAAGCAGCTCAAACATTTTTGTTTTTTCAGCAACAGCCTTCCTACGCACTATAATGGCAGGCATATGAACTCTGTTGAATAAAACCATTATTTTGGCATTGAACTGAAATATTTGGGCAGGCTTAAAAGTTTTGTTTTCTACAGAACAGAATGCTTTCGCCCTATACTGGCAGGCACATGAACTCTATTAAAAACAAGCATTGTATTGGCATCCAATTGAAAGGGTCAAGCAGCTTAAAAATGTGTTGCTTTCTAGACAACAGAATCATCTCGTATTATACTGGAAGATGCTTTCTGTCTAACTCTTCTGAGCTCTAACTTTTTACTGGCTTTAACTTGAAATTGTTGAAAACCTTTTCACATGCAACATGTGAACTTGACAGTTACAATTAATATTTTGTTGCTGAAAGTTTGCATAAATAAACGTTATTTAAAAATGTATAAAGGTAAAGGTGCTTTATTCGTTTTCAATCATATTTAGTGAAATACTAAGAATCACATTTGGTGGAACACAAAACATAAGAAATATCATTTACATGTAATGTAAAATTCATTTTTAATAGACTGTGGCGAAATTTACTGTATTTCAGAAGATCTGATATGCTGGTGTACAAGAGTGACTTCAATATTTGATACGACCTTCGGTTTTGAATAATTTTTAGTGCATTTGTTAATTACTACATAAAAATCTAATTAATAGTATAAGTTAAATAGAGTGCTGCTCCTCAAAATACCACATGAATGATAAAGTCCTGGGGTCATTCATTAATCTTTTTTCGCATTGATTGCGATACAGTTCGCCATCGTAAATGTCTTCTAGCCTGTCAACATTTTCTTTTTTCTGCTAAAATGGTGAGCAAATGTTTTTTAAAGATATAAGTGAAGATGGGCGTTTTAGGGCATATGGATGGAATCAATCAATTCCAACAAACTGCTTAATGCAGAACCGCTTAGTTTGTGTCGTAAAACGTATGCTAGGATTGAGGTGAAGACTTCAGATGTTGATACCGGAGATCCTAGAACAAATCTATCTTTTCCAGCAATCGGATCTTCACTATCCTCGTCTGATGCACAATTTTTTGATTCTGGGAAGGATGAGTGACCAGCAAATTCATCATCTTAATTAAAAACTTTAAATGATTTACGGTACAAATATTTCCATGTCAAATTTCGTTTAGGAAATCTACTTAATTTTTGCGTGTTGGACTATGTTTTTATAGAGCAATAATTTTAAAAATCACCATTCTTTTCAATAAAACTGTTCGCACACGTAGTCTCTGGTATAGTTAGTGGCATTGCTATTATATCCACAGGATACGTTTGAAAAATCTCACTCAAAATTGTATGTCACAACATCAAAGCCGTTCAAAATTTAGGTGAATCGCAAAAAATCGACAAACCCAAGTGCCAAGAACTGTCAATTGAATAAAAAAGCTCAAATATATAAAATAACCTAAAATATATAAAAGAAACCAATATTTTGCATTCAATGCCATGATAATGCCCCATCCAATTGCCTGCCACTACCTGCTTGTATTCTGCTCTGTACATTCCCTGCCAAGTTGCTTCCACTGAACGCCACTTGCATGCTCTCTTATACATTTTTGAGCCTCTGTTATCCAGTCTGCTGTTCTGTACAGTGGCAGTCAACTGGCTGGTTTTGGTACAATTCCCGCCCTGCCCTGCCAAAATTGGGCCAAAATAATTTTATTTCTATTCCAATAAACAGACTACCTGTCTGCCGTTTTAAGTTCATTTTCCGGCCAAAAATTTTGTCTGGGGATAGTATTTAAATTTTTTTTATTAAAAACATTAAATTATCATGCATATGAAACTGCGAAAACGTTTCGCTTCTCTCGTGTGACCAGCGACGCATCTGTTTTCTTTTATATGTGGTTCATAGTGATTATGTTGACAAAAAATCAGCTGCTAGTTTCTGCTTATTAATTTTTATATGCACTTTTTAGGTTCAATGTCGGTTTCTAAAAGAACACTTTATAACATTTGGCATGACGAAGGAATCCCTTCGAAGAAATTTTCGGCAGTAGGGAAACATGTTTTTGATAATATGCTCGATAGAAATAAATACAGCAAAGAAGAGTGTCGTGATTTTCAAAGGAAATTGAAAAGTTTTAATGGAAAATTAGAGGAAAAATGGAACGCCTGCTATAGACTATCGGCGGTTTTTGAAAAATAAACAAGGAATGGTTGGATTGTGATTTTTTTTAGTTGACCCAACCAACTCTAAGAATGTTGGAAGACCATTAAAAGAGTTTTCAGAATATTCTGCGAAAACCCAAGTCAACAGAGTTTCCCGCTCTAGTTTGCAAAACCCTAGTTGCGTCTGTTGCATCTGTTGCGTCAGTTTATACAAAGATAAAAAAAGAAATGCATCTGAAATAGTATCAATGTTAAATTCTGATGCAGAAGTGAGTTCTAAAATTAAAAATGAATTGAATCGGAAATTCAACATCCTATTAAATATACACCTGAGGAAGGTTTGGCTATTGACGTGGATGGTGATTTCACAAAGCACACTTATAAGCTGATGCAGTCTAGAGCAAAATTAAGAAAGGCAAATATCTATCCCAGCTACGATGCCTTGTATTAGAAAAAAAAGTGTTACCTGACTGAAATACCTCTTGCTGAAGTGCCTCTTCAGAGCTCAGTTGCTCACACAAAAGGATCGTTGAAATACAGGAAGAAGTGTTTCAAAACATAAGTTCGGATACGATTACTGTGTATTGTGCCTTCATGTGTATTGTGTCATGTGTTTTGTGCCTTTGCAAGTGCAATTAGGAGCAACTATCTTATGGAAAAACTCGCGTCCATCATCTACTCGGTTTTGTAGACCAACAAGAATAACTTTTGAAAAAGAATCGAATTATTTGATTAAAGCCGAAGTTGAAAAAGTACAAAAACAGATTTTAGATATTATTCTTACACAATTTCAGTCATTTCGAGTCCTTTCAAAAACCACATCATAATTCTCCCGGAAAAATATAACGTTAGATAAGAACGTTTTAAATTTGCTTTCAGAACCAAATTTGCAAGAACAGGGAATCCATTCAGAAAGCTCTGATTCTGAATGAGCTTCTGATTATATCTTACCATTTTTTAATTAAAAACAATAAAGTAACCCTTTAAAAAATAATTGATAAAAATGTAAAAATGTGTTTTTATTATTATATAGGTATAATTTTATATGCTTAATTAAAAAAAATGCTGATATTTTCTGTTCTCTGACTTAGAAATCATTTATTTTTAACTGTTATTCGAAAACTCTTTATATAGCTAAATAATAAAGTTGTGCAGAAACGGTTTGTTACAATTATGTGACACGGATGCATAAGCGGTTAATATACTAAAAATAGCTAAAACACAGCAATATATATTTTACTAAGCTTAATGTAGCCTAACAAAATGATTGTATACAGACATTTACATGTTTTGAATTAAATGCTGCTAGATAGGCGATTTCGGCCACTGTGCGCTGTAGTCATTTCTTGTACCATTCTTGTAGATTGGCCGCACAAAAGATGTTTTTAGTAACGTCGGTATGAAAGCGCTACTTATAAATACAAATAGTTTCAAAATAGATTTTTTTGGCCGATGAAGAGGCCATATGCATCGGGACCTCTTTCAACATTTAAGTTTTTTAAAATTGTATATACTCCTTCTTATCGAAATTATCGATTGATTGTTGTTTCATTTTTTAATTAATAAAAAAGCGTAAAAATGAACAAATTTATAATTTTATAAGATTTGAAGGAAAAGAAAAAGTGTATTTAGTAAAAGTTAGATTGCAATTTTTCATCTAAATTTTTGAGCGTGCATATGCAACGGAAACAAAGTTCTGATATCTTTCATCTATTCTATCATAAAAAGAGTTGTGGAAAAGATTATGGCACTACACGGATGTTCCACAATCATGCGAGAACCACTGAACCTATTTAGACTATATATGTACGTACCAAACGACTTGCTATTTCAGTGATAGGCTATGTAAAATTTTCCACGTCTATTTTTCCCGCCCACTATATGCAAAAAACTAAGACAAGCTGAATATATTCCATTGATTTAACCCTAGGATGTGCAACTGCCTATGAGGCGGTAAGTGACCCTACTGGGACTCGCGAAGCACATAAATCGTGGCCAGCTGTCCTTACGATTTTCTTCCATCTAGATGTTCTATCGCAAGCTGGTATTATGTCGAAGTATTGTTAGACACTACATCTGTGTGTGGGTTTAATTTTTAATGGGTTTCTTAAAGGGTGGGGGGTTGGAATGAATTAAAAAGTAAAATTACTTTTTTTTATGGTACAAGTTAACTTTTGACTGATATATATTTTTTTAAAACAGAAATTTACAAAAACTAAAAATGAAGTAACGATCGTTGAACTGTTGTGCTTGATTTATAACTATTCAGCAGCGTAGCCATGACACTGACTGCGTGAAATTTTGGACTGAATTTTATGCGTGGTGTCGTGTTCAAGGCTTATGAATTTTTTTGCATTTTTGTAACACGACAAGAACGTTTTGCGCCTCTCTTTGCCGTTCTGAGTATGCACGACTCAGGGTCTTTCCGTTCCATATAATTCAGGGTAATGCAGTTATAATATGTATGTTATAATAAAGGTAGAATTAGGAATTTATAAAATATTTTTTTTTATAATTATTGACAAAAAAATTGAGTTGAAATTTTAACTTTGCTGTTTATTGTCCTATTTTTCATGTGAGAAGTAACAAACTGGAATGTCAAAACCTTTAGAAATACACGATATTTATCCATTTATAGGTTTTTGCCACTCCATAGTGCTGACATATGATTTATTTTTGTTGTAATCCAAAAATTTATAAGGCTTGTTTTTCTGAAAGGATAGTCTTCTTCATTCTCTAGTTTTTTAGTAGCAGAAAACATGTCCTCAGTGAGCTGCTGCCGGTCTATCAGCAGCCTAAAAAATTGAAAACAATCTCAAGCTCTTCCCACACTTCGACACCTGTTCCCGACATTTCAAATATTACTTACAATAAAAAAATAAATATGTAATGTGACTATATGCACACAAGAGCTGTACACATATAGCGTAATCAAGTCTTGGAACGTGATCGGTTGAGTTTGGACATATTTTTTTAGTAGCTTACAAACATTTTCCATACATTTTACGAGCGGGTCTCGTGAGGCCCAGTAGGTTCACTTACGGCCTTATTATAAAAACATATCAGTTTGTTCTACGAAAGTAATGAAAATTCTTTTGAGTTTGTTTTGTAGCATCTAGAAAACATAAGCGGTAGTTGACATAAAATATTTCGGCCCTCAGAGCCAAGAAAAAAAAATTGACGACTGCTCAAAGTCAAAGTGGGCCTCGAAAAGCCCAGTCGCACATCCTAGGGTTAAAAAAAAAAATCACAAATTTGTACAGATGATTACTCTAAGCAGCTGAACAAAAAATGTGAAGTGGTCGCATTATATCTAAATCATGAAATTTAAGGAAGTTATTTTACACATACTAAAGATTTTTTTCTGCAACGAAGCTTTGCATCTCCCATAGAGTTATAGGCCTCGAAACTTAGTTTTTGACCTCAATTTACGCATGCAGTTTCACTGATAAAATTTTATGGGCGTTGGAAGAGGGGATGTAACATTAAAACGCCGTGTTTCAGCTAGTATTTGATAACAATTTTTATCATTTTAGGAGATATACCAGTAACATCGCTAAAACTTTTGAAAATGAACAAATTTTAGTGATTATTCTTTTATTGTTTTCCACGTAGGTACTGAAAATTTCATACAAAATATTCCAAACATATCGTATTCAAGTTATTTGTAAATAAAAATTATAAAGTGGGTTATATTCAAAATGAGTTTGGTACGACCGCAGGGTTAAAGTGGGATTCTTCGCCAGATTTTTTTTCAAAAAAATATAAATACTGATTTTAGAAATAATTCCTAAAATTGTTTGTGCCACTACAATAGTTGTTTTATTAACTTTAAAAAAATTTTTCATCCATCCTTTTATAGTAGTTATATCCTTATTTCTGAAAAAACCTATTTTGGTGAATGTACCCCGCACATGGGGTAGATATGCAAAAGATGGGGGACTTTTCGCCATAACTTAATTTTCAAGAAAAAATAACTAATATTTTCAATATTTTTTCGACAAAATATAATTTTTATTTGATAAATATTTTAGTATGAGGTAGATCTTTGTTGCATTCATTTATATTCATATCTTTTCCTCTACAATGCCAAAAAATTCAGTGTTCGTTCAATAAGATCCGCAGTATTATGACCTTTTAAAATTAGAAACAAATGTCTGTGACTTTGAACGTTGGTATAAAAACACATGGCGCAACTACCCCATTTGCGCCCTGGCGAATGTTCTCCACGAGTGGGCACAAGCAAAAAAAGCTTTTGCCACTTTTTTACATTAACTGATATATAAAAAAATTGTTAGCGTTACATGCTCTAATAATGTAGCAATATGTAACTCTATTTAACATTAATATAGTAGAAAAAACAAAACAGTTATAAGTAAAAAAGCTCACCTTCAAAACTGTACAAGACACAACAAAAATCACTTTGACACGTCTGCCCGCCACAACAATTACAAGTGAACTGTACATTTTTGTGTGGTAGGGTTGCATAGAAATGTGTATTTAAATAACTTGACCACGGTTTCATAGCATTGTTAAGTTGGGTGATATTGTGGGGTGGCGCAGCATCTCCTCTGGCGTAAGATCCCTCTCTTACCCTACCAACCGTACCAAATCGATTTCCATAATTTTTCATTCATTTAATCTTGTATTATATTGAGAGAATTTAATATTGAGCTATCATAAATAATTTTTTTATAAACATCTCTTTTTGTGTGTAACGCTGTTTTAATGCCACTCTCAAAACAGTGCCACCGGGGCGCACCGCAACTCCCGACCTACGCTAGCTACGTCCCTGTCTCACAGCATTGCTTTCAAAATACAATCCAGTAGAAATTAATAAAATTTAAAAAAATTTCTTCCTCTTTTGATGATGTTTTCAATTTATATTTTTAAAAGTTCATCAAACAGAATAAAGTGACAAAATAATGCAACATATTTATTTTAATAAAAAAGAGCTAAAATTTACATTCTAGATATTCAAAGAATATGAAAAGCATAAAAAGAATTCGAAAATTGGAATAACTAAAATTAAAATTTTTTTTTCCTACAAACATACAAAGACACGCAACCCAATTGAGTGCTATCCTTGCCTAGGACTAGTGCATTTCGGAGTACAGAGTCAGCGTAAACTTTTTTACACGCTTGGGTACAAAAGTGCTGACCTCGCGCTTCAAGAAGCGGAAGCAAAACTTTATGTTTCCTTTTTCTTTTACATTACCCCCTTCTCTCCAGCAACTACTTACTCGAATTTTTGAACCAGTTGTTATTTCAGTTTTCTTTCTCTTTTTTTTTTTTTGTTGAATTGTAGTTGCAATAACGCGAACGGAAGTACTTAAGCGCGATAGCCAAGCGGCGAAAGCTTTGCAAAAGAGCACAAGAACGCATAGTAAAAGTAGAAGACAAAACAGAAGACAAAAACAAAAATAAAAATTAAAATATATAAAGACAAATTTTTTAAAAATTTTCCTTTAACATGCAAAGTGCGCACTGCAGTGTACATTTATTCCAAGCCGGGTAGCTGCCACCTCGGCAGTATTTTTTACATTAAAACAAGAAAAACAGAATATAAAGCACGGAAAAATATAATGCTAAAGTTGTAGCGGACAATGTGAAGAAAACAAATATTGTTCTTATGCATATATTTTATTTCCGGTTATTCTACGTCGGAAGTCGGAAGGTTTGTCGTTTTGCAAAATGAACGGCATGTTCTACTTTAAGCTTTTATGAAATTCATCAACTCCCCTGCTAGACATCAACTTCCGGTTGGCACACTTCAATACTAATACACTGCACGGACATGTGCATCTTTTGATACATACTGCAGTTGATTGATAAAAACCGTTTGCCGCTCTTAACTTAAAAGCAAAACGTCTAACTTTGGTGACAAGTTGAACCCAGAACATATATCAACAGAGTGACCAAACTACCGACAAAAACAACGAAAGCAAACATCCAAAACATAGCGTGTGTGTCCGCCTACATTTTGTTTATGGAATTTACAGAAACACGAACTTTTTGCCGACTTTTAACTGAGAATGTTTTAAATTTTAACAGGATGTTTTAGATTTCCTGCTATCGCCGCTGGTACTGCGCCAACATTCAAACGGAAGAACTAACAATTTGACTCATGCACACACAGCATTTACACAAGCACACAAGCTGACCCACATGAATGTGCTATCACATTTTGCCATGACCCATGATTAACAGGCGTAGATGAGGCGGTCACTTTATATTTTATTTCCAGTTGACGTTTGCATTGGTGTGGTTGTATAGGTTAAGGTTGGTACGAGTATTGCTCTGGAGTAAAAGCGCTTTTATATAAAGAAAAAAATTTTCCTTTATCTTTCATGATATCTACAAGGACAGACCTCAAACAAACAACAATTTCATATATGATTTCATTAACACTTTAAACTTTAACTGTATATGGTGAGTTTTCGTATGAATTTTATTAATTATTGTACTAAAGTGAGTTATTTCTTTGATACAAAGAGCATAAAATTGTCAATTAACTGATGTGACTAAATGTGTTTTCACACGAGCGAAATTATTGTTGCCCTTTATTAAGTGTTACATCTGAAAACATATTAAAAGTATATAATATTCACTCAATTACATTTATTGATTGTCATGCAATACCATGTTGAGTGAAGCAGTTGATTGATGCTTGCATCATTGATGTGCATCATTGTCAAAGCTCGTCAATCAATTTGCTTCTTTTATTAAAAATTAATTATATAATTAATTAATTATATTAATTTATTGCACTACGTATCATTTTTGTTTAACCAATCACTAATATTTAAATGCATGAACTAATTTACTCATGAACAAAAACTAGCTGGTAGGCACAAAAAAGAATACATAAACTGTTACTTGCAATAACTCTTACAGTTTTATGACGAATTTAAAAAAAAACAATGATTTTTCAGTTTTGTATGAAACTATAAATTTACTTCAATAACACTGGCTTATAGTTAAAATGTACATTCAATGCCACTATTTTTTCTTATGGATTATTAACTCAAAAATCACATCACAAACATGGATAGACATTTTTTGAATTTTTTGTTTTATTTTTTCGGAGGTAGCTTCACATCTTAGACAAAATCTCCAGTAAGAGACGTCCAATAGAGTCACACAAGATACCATTATAAAGATAATTGAATTTTCAACAATAGTTTTTAAAATAAATTTTCCATCAGTTCTATAGTTCAAGCGTGATAGGCCAAAATATATGAAAACCTTGAATTTGTAGGCAGACAATTTAAATCTACAATTTATTCTATCGCCATCAAAATTAGTAACATATTTACAAGAAATATAAAAAATTATTTACGTATAAACTACATTTTTTAAAAGCATAAAAATGGTATCAAAATTCAATTCTTACTCTGCTTTTGTATTTATACCCTAAAGCCTAGTACTCTGTTCGTTTGCGTGAAATTTTGCTGGCAACATCTATTTATTTCTGACTTAAAGTTTGTTGCGAGGAATTTCTATGGCAACGTTTCTCAGAGAGACTCAGAGAATAAGTTTGGAGATTTCATGAGATATCTCTCTTTTCACTTCAAAATAAATAGGCAGACCAATTAAATTGTCGTGAAAAAATGTTGCTCAGAAACATGTTGCGATAATTTCACGCAGCGGAACAGAGTACCGCTCTGACAAACATGTTGTGAAAATTTCCACGCTTGTTTCGCAGCTGTCACTTTTTGTATAAAAATTTGAGTGAAATTTCACATGAAACTGAACAGAGTACTATGCTTAAAGCTGAACTATAATGGGATTCTGTAACTTTTTCGCAACTTCCGATCGGAATCGTAACTTGCGACTATTTTCGGTTGTCATACCAAAAACGGTATTCATTAACTTGTACTTTACGACAAAATTCGGTCGAAAAAAGCTTACGAATTTAAGTGAGAAAAAGTGGCAACACTAGTTATTTATCGGTGACAAATGTCAAATTTATTCAGTTTAAATTTAAATGCAAAATGGTTTTAACGGTGTCCAAAGTGCATGTAAACAATGAAAAATAGTAAGTTATGATCAATTAAATATTGCGTTTGCAGGTTTATTGTTAATTATGTTTGGTAATTAAATTATAATTATGTTTGGCGCTTGCGGTGATATGCAATTATTTTAAGCATTAAAAGCGAGCCAGACATATGTGGCTTGTCAAAGTATTGAGGACAATTTCCTTTTTCTTTTAGTGAATAACATTAGAATGCATGTTTCTGAAGAAACTAACAAAATGCAGATTTTCTTCAAGATCGTCACCGGTAAGACTACCACTCTTGAGCTTGAATTGCCAAACAACATCAAAGATGTCAAGTCAAATATCTAAGACAAAAAAGGAATACCCCCAGATCAGCAATGTTTGATCTTTGCTGGCAAGCAGCTTGAGGATAGCCGAATTTTAGCTGACTACAATATTCAGAAGGAATCCAAACCTTATTTGGTGCTCCGTCTGCGTGGTGGCATCATTGATCCCTCACTGCGTATCTTGGCACAAAAGTATAACTGCGACAAGATGATTTGCCGCAAGTGCTATGATGGTCTGATCACTAATTAAGTAGAAGTGCGGACACACCAACAATCTCAGCTCCAAGAAGAAGTTTAAGTAGACTGCTGGCATCTGTCCAGTGTTGTCTGTTTGGCCATTATGGAGAAATATGCCGGCATATTGCTTGATGTCGAAACTGCATTTTTTGTTATAAAATTTTTGTAACAAATTAAAATAACGGGTTGGATTCCTTTAGCAGGGCCGAAATTGCAATAAAATCAGCTGGTGATGCTTTCTTTTCATATTGAAAATGTTGTTGTTGTTGTTTCTTTGGAAAAAATTCCTTAGAGCAATTAATTATTCTAACCTGACCTAAAGCTCAATAAACGATTTTGAACTTTCAAACAACTAGAATTTGTATTTAAAATAAAAAATGAATTTAACTATCAAACAATTAGAATTAGTATTTAAATCATAGAAAATTAACATAAAAAACGGGCTCTATGAAATAAGGCCCCAAACTACATATGGGCATTTCCAGAAAAATGTCTACCATGACCAAAAAATTAAAACTTATTAAATACTTATTATTTTATTATATAATTTAAGAGAAACATTTTGATTTTTAAAGTTTGAGCAATTTCTATATAAATTCATAAACTATCATGGTCAAATCATTTGCAATGTTGCACAAATGTAGTTTTTCTTTTTCGTAAGCGTTTCGTAAATGTTTCGTAAGTTTTTTGTTTTAGTAAAAATGGAAAGCATTGGGTAGAGATAATGAAAATAATGGTTGAGCCAAAGAAAGGAAAATATATAAAATTTGTTTCTTAATTACTTAATTACATAATAACTTAACTAATTATCTACTTAAATACCCAATTAAACTGCAATGGAAATTTTAATAACGTAACGCCAGTAACGTAACACCAGATCAAAAATCAAATTCAAATTCAAATTCATTGGGTCTTTATTTTATAAGTACAATAGGAACTATGTTCTTTTACAGTAAAAAGTCTTTAAACAAGATACATTTTGAATTCAGTGAAAATAAAATAATACATTAAATTTGTATTATACATATAGTTTAATTAAATTAAATTATAGTTTAATTAAATTATATTGAAAAAAATTACCAAATAATTAACAAACAACTAAATCAATTTATAATAATTTGTTTAAGTTAAGAGAGAAAGAAAAAAAAACGATAATAGAAAAGAAGGTAACGATAAGAAAACAGAGTAAAGGAGTAAAAGAAATGCTTACCTAGTAAATGTCCGGTGAAGAATAATGTTCCAAAATGGCATGTTTGAAATTTGCTATTCTGACTATAGATTTTATACAATTCGGTAGTGCGTTCCATAATCTGATGGTGTTTATAAAAAATAATCTTGTAGAATTAAAAAAATTAAAGCATGGAATGACAAGCATTTGGTTTCTTATCGATTAGCAAAATTGTAATTTTTGAAATAAATAGCTAGGCGTTCTGATTTGAATTAGTTTGTGTAAAAATCCTAAAAAAAAACCAAAAAAATTTTTTTTTTAATATGATCACTTGGAAAATAAACTTATGTTATTTTAAAATCTTCGATAAGAAGTTTTATACAAAAAGGCTTGCCCAGTTCAGAGAGTTTTTCAAATTTTTTAATCCAAGTCAGAAATCACTTCCGTTTTTTTTAACGTAACGCCAACACATATTTTTGTTTATATCTTTAGATCCTTAGTGTTAATTGTTGTCATTGTTTTTACTAAATATAGTGCTACTTAATTACTACGCAAATATAAAAAAAACTTGTTGAAAATTAGACTTTAACATTCTATTTTTTAATATTTATTCATACAAATCGTCCGTAATGCTAGTTTGGAAATGCCCATTTGAAATAAAGCCCCAAAAATTTCTATCCAAAACAACAACACAAATAATTGGAATGTTATTATTTTTGGGGCTTCATTTCATTTTTAAGAAATGGAGCTTTGTTTCATGATGAAATAAGACCCCAAGAATAAAATGGAATAAGGCCCCAAAAATGATATTAGGAAATAAAAGCTTAAATATTTGGGGTGTTATTTCGATTTTTGGGGCCTTATTTCATTTTTTAAATTAGTGCTTTCTTTCATTGTAAAATAGGCTACCAAAAATTTCAACACTCCTTGAGGGTCTGACTTGGTTACGGTTGTTATAACAACTTTTTGATTTTTGTTATTTAAAATCAATTGAAATTTTCTCAATTGAAAAACTTTTCAAAAATATGTTAAGTTTTGATATTTTTGCCGCGTAGTGAGGACATAATAAAAATTAGAACATAAAATAAATTGTCAAAAAATTTATGGTAAAAGAAGTACCTGTGCACTTATTTATGTCCTCGATCAAAAAATGATACATGGAAAAAAAATCCACTTATAAAACTATAACACAATATGAATGTCGGCAAGAGACCCGTAAAGCAAGAGTTAACCCCTTGCCGAAAAAAAAATTTAACAACGTTCGCACTTCACAAGATCTCTTACGAGTAAGAAAACAACCCTTTGAACTAAAATTGGACTCTTTTGAAATTAAACTTTATGTACAAGATATAGGAAAACTAAAAAAATTTTCTTAATAATTATATATTTGTAAATTAAGATAGATTTACAAAACAATAATTATATCATCTAAGCTCAACGATTTGGATTACAAATTTATAAAAATATGTCGTACAGGGGAATACTATTTTTTCAAATTCTTGATAAGATTAATAAATTCTGAAAGATATAAGTTCATTCCTGTTTACAAACAAAAATTATAAAAATTTGAGGTGTTTTCATTTATTCTCATAAATATCATTCTTCATAAATTTGGGAGTGATATTTTCTTTATATTGGGGTATTTTTTCCCAATGGAAATATACTCTAATTTTGGGTCTGATTCTGTTTTAAGATTTGAAGCCTTTTATTTTGGGGTGCATTTTCGCGCAGCCTGTTAAAAAACTGGCATACTTAAGTTTGGGGTCTTATTGCATTATATTGGGGTTAGTTTCATAAGAAATTGTTCCATGATGAAATAAAGTCCCAGTCTCTGTTTAGTCGCGATTCTAATCAGACGTACATCATGCTGTGTAATAAATGCTCCAAGTGCATAAATACCAGCGAGTTCATTGCTTGCAATTCGTGTAAAGTTGAGTGTCATAAACATTGCTTCGGCTTAAGCGATAATCAATGCGAGCTGATATCAAATCACTCTAATATCTTTTTTTATTGTGATCAGTGTTTAATTAAACCTGGTGACCTTCACTCAGTTATTGACAGACTAGTTCACGATGTTAACGATCTAAAAAATATGTGCAAGCAGTTTATATTCTGCAAGGGCAATGACCCGACGCATCTCTCTAATGTAAATACTAAAAAGGCCGCTGCAACTGCTGCTGCTGCTGCTGACCCTACGCATCTCTCTCATAGCGATGTCAAAAAGGTTGCTGTTTCTCCTGCTGAGAATTCTGCTTCTTCGGATCTTCCCCGCCTGCGTGTGCGAAAAACAGTTGTTGAAGTAAACAAAGCGTCTCGTGGAGCCACTCACTCTCGTGGGCGCACCTCAAAACCGGTTTCTGGTGGCAGCACTCCCACTGCAGATGCTGAGTCAAATTCTATCTCTGCGCTCGCCTCTCAGATTGTGCCTGTGGTCGTTATTGATGATATTGACGACTCTATTCGCGCTAGTCGCGCTCTAAATGCCGCTGTTTTATCATCTGGCTCTTGCAGTGCTGTCGCTGCTGCTAGTGCTTCAAATGTTGTTGTTCCCGTTGTCGAGAATGCAGCTGATTTGTCTACTACTGTTGTTCCTGCAATCTTATCTGGCTCTCGCAGAGCTGACGCTGCTGCTAGTGCTTTAAATGCTGTTGTTGTTCCTGCTGTCGAGAAAACAGCTGACTTAACTACCGCGATTGTTCCTGCTATTTCATCTGGGTCTCGCTGTACTAGCGCTGCTGGTGCTTCCTATGCTGCTGTTGTTTCTGCTATCGAGAAAACAGCTGATTTATCTACTGGCGCTCATATCGTCCACACTACACCTGGTGTTTCTAATGCTGTTGTTGTTCCTGAACATAAAAAAAGAAACAAACGACACTGTCAAGAAGTACTTGTTGTTGGTCTAAACAACAACCATGAGCTAGAAGTTGTCCCTAAACTGAGGTTTGTTCATCTATCTGCTTTTAAGTCAACTGTCTCTGACCGTGATATTATAAATTATATCGTTAAACACACGGAAATTGAAGAGAAAAATCTTGCGTGCTACAAACTTATAAAAAAAGGCGTTGCTCGTGAAGATGTAAAGCAAATATCATTTAAACTCGGTGTTGCTGAGCAATTTATTGAAACAATCCTCAATCCATCGCTTTGGCAAGAAAACATAAAAGTATCTGTGTTTAAAAATTTTCGGCCAAAACCGAGGAAAATGAAAACAAAATAGAATCTAAATCTTTAAACAAATCAGCGTCATCTGTTCATCAAAGCTATTTTTCTCTTTATTTTCACAATGTTGGTGGTATTCGTACTAAAACCAATCAATTATTTTCTGCCGCAGCAGCTCACGATTTCGACGTAATAGCTCTTGTGGAAACTTGGTTAACGTCACATTTTTGTTCTGAAGAACTATTTGACGCGGATTATGAATTATACCGTAGAGACCGCATACTTTGCCCAGGTATGTCGAGAGGAGGCGGTGTATTAATAGCAGTTTCATCAAAATATGCCAGCAGAGCAATTCGCTTACCTCGCGAGCATGATAATATTGAACAAACTTGTGTTGCAGTTAAATTTGCCAATGATCCTTCAACGAGCATCAATGAAATTGTTTTTATTGTAAGTTATATTCCACCAAATAGCGATTATAATTTATATAATGACCATATTTTTAATATTTCTAATATTGTGTCGTCTTTAAGCCCTCAGCAAACTCCTTGTGTTTTAGGAGATTTCAATTTAAGTAACATTGAATGGAAATATAGTAGTGATGACAAAATATTAATGCCTTTTAATGTTAAAAAAGATGTCGAGTTGTTACTATGTGACTCCCTTTATTCCTTAGATATGTTTCAGATCAATGAATTTGAAAACGAATTGAAACGAATTTTGGATTTAGTTTTTATTAGAAATGATCTTAAATACTTCATGAATATGTGTCTTATGCCGCTTACTCGCGAGTCAATTCATCACAAGGCGCTCGAGCTGAAATTCAGTTTTTATAAACCAAATAATATTTTTGATAATTCTTCCAATTTATCTTATGATTTCAAGAACGCTAACTATCCTGCGCTTAATAATTATTTTGATTCTATAAATTGGATAATAGTTTTCAATTCTATGGATTTATATGCGATGTATTTCACATTCAAAAAAGTTCTCGAAGAAGGTTTATATTTATATGTACCAATATTTGGGGCCTTATTTCGTTTTTGTTTTGAGGCCCTATTTCCTGGGGCCTTATTTCACAGAGCCAAAAAACAATGGTTTCAAAATTGTTTGTTCAGCAAAGTTGTTGGCCAGATTAAAAGAAACAACTTTTCTAAAGAAAACAAAATGAAAATCATAATGATTCATATAGTAATTTATAATTCTAATCAATAATTCATTAAAAAGAATTTGCTCTAAATTGTTCGGTAAAGTGGCGAAATGTCACCATGAGATTCCTCATACCAAATTAAGCGAAAAGCGTTAAAATTGCAATAAACACAAAAACGTGCCGCTCAGATTTACATTTAATACAAACTTTTTTGAAGAAATAAACAAATTGATCAACAAGATTCCATGTGAAATGAGTAGTGTTGATGCAATATTAATTTCCATATTGAAAATTTGTTCATAAATATTTTTTAAGTGAACGATGCTGAAATGCTTTTTTAAATGCGTATTTCTTGTAAGAGTTGAATCTGCTGGGCACTGTTAGTATTTGATTGAAGTAAGTTTACTGGTTCCTCTAATTTAACTATTCTTAAAGGTATGTTGTGCAGAGCAGTGAACGAAAAAAAAAACCAGATCAAAACCAGATTCGTACATAAGAACATAAGATTCGTACATAAGATATTTTTAATGAACATGAGCTTCGGTCGCTTGGGGCGTAGCATCTATTTCCAAATAACAAAAAGC
The DNA here is from genome assembly GCA_963920525.1 of Dichetophora obliterata. Taxonomy (NCBI): domain Eukaryota; kingdom Metazoa; phylum Arthropoda; class Insecta; order Diptera; family Sciomyzidae; genus Dichetophora; species Dichetophora obliterata. The sequence continues at coordinate 90,302,004 of OY986435.1, forward strand.
CATTCGAAGCTATCAAAAAACTAGGGATTTAAATTTGTTCAATCCAGTTTAATTTAAATAATTTTAATTTAAAAAAAATTGCAGATGTTTTCGGTTCACTTTTCGTCAACAAAATATTCGTCACAAGTTGTGCCATTTGTTTGCGACAAACTTCCGATAATTTCACCGACATAATCGGAAAAAAGTATTTACAATTATCGCGAATAGAATAGAGTATATATTAGACCGTCTCGCCTTATAGGCAGAAAAAAAACCTGTCGCGGCACACTACCTAATCCGAAGCATCATTGACAGAAAGTTTTAAAAAAATTTTTCTTTTCTTTACTCGCGCATTGACATATTTCTTCATAACTTCGGTGTTTACAGTCCGATCTTTAAAGAGTATATGTCTATATTTTTGTCTCAGAGAGACTTCTTTTTTGTTTTTAGGACTCATTGATCTCACTGTACCCCTTATCAGTGATGCCACTAGTAGGGAAAAGAGGCTACATGTAGAGAAATTCATCCTTAGTTTTGAGATGTAGGGGAAAAAGGACAGATTTCCAATATATGCTCATATGTAGGGAATTTTTAAAATTTTAAATTTCTCTCTATATTTCTCAAAAAATGTGTATTGATATTCGCATATAATTTCTTTAATTGAGTTGAAATTCTTTCAGTGTGAAAAACCTGAGCAAGTTAAGTCTTCATATATGCTTAAACATACCCACTGACATAATCATTCTGTTCTGTGCTTGAACATACCCATTTGTCGCTGAGCTTACTTGATGTCAATTTTGCCGCGTTTTCGTTTAGATTTTCTCCAACAAGATTAATTTTACCGCTTATATTGCCTCATGCTAATGCAGATGCTGAACGTATATTTTCTATTGTAACCGATGTTCGTACAAAAAAAAAGGAATAAAATCAGTCACGATAACCTCACTTCAATTTGCATAATTCGGTCTTTTTTACAAGATGAAAAACAAGATTGCACTTCTTTTAAATGTAACGAAAGCCATTTCAGACAAATGAATTATAAAGATATTTATGATCATCATTAAAAAAAATGACTTTTACCTTTGAATAATTCTGTTGAATCAGCTTTAATCTAAACTAATTTATATGCGTATAACATATGCTTATATATTATGTTTTGGTATTTTTTTTATTTATGTTTAATACCATGATATGGATTTATCAATGTTAACTAGTCAACATATATTTATGTTATTTTTGATTGTTTTTTGTGTACAATTCAATTATATGGATTTATCGATGTTAACTAGTCTACATATACTTATGTTAATTTTTTATTGTTTTTTTGAGTACGTACAATACAATTTTATGGATTAATCGATATGAAATATAATATTAAATAAACATTTTAAGGCATACGTACATGCTATTTTTTTGTTTGCAACAAACTTTATGTGTATCATTTAGATGTATGAAATAAATATGTAGGGAAACTTGTAGGGAAAAATTATGTTTGCATAGGGAAAAGTAGGGATTTTCATGAAATGCGGTAGGGATTTTTTCAAAAATTTAATGGCTACCCCTTATAGTACTAACCCACCGGACCTCAGTTTCTACTATCTGAAGGTACAATTTTGATTTCAGAAATGGAAGGCTCGTAAAAAATCAATAAATTTTACAAAAAAAATTTTCGCTATTTCTACTACAAACATTTTTAAAATTTATTTTTTAATATTTTTGCAAAACGTAGGGCAGTTTTAAATTTTTTGTCATATCGTAACGTTTTTATAAAATATACACCGAAAATATTCTTATCAGTCAGCAATTCAAAAAATGGTTGCTCCTTTTAAACTTTGTCAAACCTTCGACATTCACAGTCCGATATTAAGGAATAGTTAATTTTAATTTGTATTTTTTTATCACATGTGACTAATTTTTTGTTATATCTGCAGCATAACAGTGATCGAAGTTGAAAGTTAGGTGCATTTAAACAAGAAGAAAGGTAAGCCTTTTTTGGAAACTCGCGGTCATTCCAATTATATCTGAATCAGCTATTCGCAAACGTTTCAATTAGCGTGAATGCTTACTATAATATTGCTAAAGGTCCATCAAGATGCAACATAAATCAGTGGAACAGATTTCGCGTTGCAAGTGCGGCATTAACAGAAACATTCCATGCAATTGCAGCGACTTTAATAAAATTCCAGACGCTGTGAAAGCATTATTCATCGATCAGTGCGGTCCACGCTTGATGACTTTAGGCGATGTCGATAGAAAGTAACGATGTACAAATGCCGTTAGTTTGAGGCCTTTTTCGTGAGGGGTTGACGAAAGTCCCCTTTCAACCCTCTTTCGGAACTATTCGGTACAAAGCGAATTCGAAAGCTTTGAGCACGAACCAGACACTGATGAAGAGAACAAATTTGAAGAAAATGTTAGCGATTCAGCACAGACCAGAAAGCAAAAATTTTAAGTTGAGGACACTTCGTTGCGTTACTTTAGCTCTGCGTTGGATCGAAGTAATACCTCAGTTCGATTCGGTGCATTGCTTGCGACAATGCTAATCATAGATTTGCGATCAGCGATTACTGCTAAAGTCAAGAAACAGTTATCTGCGGCAACAGCAAAAAATATAAACCAATTTCTTGACGGGCTCATCATCGACAAAAATAAAGTATTCAGAGAGCGTGAGAAATTCTGCAAGGAAGAGCTGTCAGTCGCAGCCAGATGTAATGATATTCTATCTTGTATATCTTTCGATGGCAAAAAAAATTAATTTCGGTGCATTAAAAATAACGTGTACTTCTTCCACCCTGAGAATGTTTTGTTATCGATGATAACGGACCAATATCCGCTAGTGCATTGAGATGGATATGCAAAGATTTTAGCAGCACGCAAAGAAGCAACAGGGTGCATTCGACAAATGTTCGGTCCAGAAGTTGAAAATTTTATAAATTTTGACAGTGAATCATACTTCAGTATGATCAATTGAACAAAATTCATATTGACTAGCCACCTTGCCTACAATTCTACACGCAAGACCAACTTGAAGCTTTGCAATACTCAAATGACATAATCGAATTACCAGGTAAAGTAAACAACTACATTTGATATCTTTCCGTACTAAACTTAACTATTTTTAAAGTTTATCTATGGCCGCATTCAGCGCAGAAAACAGTTGGCAACTGTTGTGTAAAAATTCGCTGAATGGTCCAAATTTGGTAGCGCTAACTAGAACTGATGAAGTAGCGAACGCCTTATAATCGAGCGAACAAATTCTATGCTACATGAACACAACTGTTTGCTTAACTGTCAGATGCTGTTACTGACGCTGTTAAATTAATAAATGCAGAAAGAACGCAGAAAATTTAAGTGATAAACCTTTGCAATTGAATTAAATTTACATAAAAATTAAATTGAATCTAACTTCTGACGTGTAGAGTAGCAACACATTCAGAGAAAAACATCGTGAACTAAGGTAGCGCTACCATTACAGCTCACAACAGTTGTCTGCGCTGAATGCGGCCTATGTCATTCTCAAAATACTGAGCGCTTTGTCCACGTAGCACATGAATCTGACATTGCTGTCACCGAAGAACAACGCATGGATCACATTTTATCAAAACTCGAAAGGCGCCAGAAATACAGTCTACTTGAATCACGTCGAAATTTGATCGCTTAAAGATTGATGATTTTAATATGTGATAATTTTCTTAGTAAAATAATAAAAGTGTGTTTTTAATCAAACTATAAGTTTTCAAACTGTAAAATTCTGTGTTTTATTTACATTATTTTCTTTGGAAGATTTTACTGGTTTTTTGGGGAGCGTTAATTGTATTACTTTAGATTAGTACGTTAGGATGGTAGATTTGGATAAGAACGTTTTCGGTGCATATTTTGTAAAAATAATACGATATGGCAAAAAATTAAAAAAAAATTTAAATATTTCTAGTGGAAATAGCGAAAAAAGTTTTTGCAAAAGTTTTTGATTTTTAACGGGCCTTACATTTATCAAAATGGTACCTTAAGACGGTAAAAATCAAGTGAGGTCAGTAAGTCTTAGAGACAAAAAATATATCTCATATAGACAACAACATAAACATATCCTTCTTTAAAATCAGACGGTTTAAAATCTGGATATAATGAAAACCCGAAATAGTGAACGTTTTAATAACTGAAATTTCAAAGAATCAAAAGCAAAAAAGTAAAAAAAGGTTTCGAGATTTAAGCAAAAACATCTATTTTTTGAAAAAAGATGCAGTCTCGAAAATGCGAACAGTCTGGATACAATGAACAGGCCTTGTAAAAATTATCCAGACTCGACTGTACTATAAAAACAGTGTAAATAAAACTATAAAATGCCTAGAAAATGTTCAATTTGCAAAAAAGCCAAAAAAAAGTTTAATTCAAGATGAACAGCTGATTTTGACAACTAGCTTCTCTGCTTTCTACTTCATTCCTCTCCAAGTTAGCCCTACCTCATAATTCTGTCATCCGTACGACAGTTTTTAAATTTTATTAGAGCTAATTTTGCATCTTGTCGAAGTTTTCAATTTAATTGATCGAAAAGTTACAAAATGAGCAAACAAAAACGAGAGTTTGAGTGCGTGATATGTGCGAATTATCACTAAAGCCCATTTTGAACAATGCACTATTACTGCATTATGGTAATTGTATTGTGGTAATGGAATAATAGTGCATTACTCATAATACGTTTTAGTGATAATGTAAAATTAGTGCACTACTTGAAATAAAATTTTGTGAAGAAAAATATTAATGCATTACTTTGATAAGAAATTAATGTAATGCAAAGAATTGTGCACTTTTTAGATATATAACTAATATTAACTAACTATTCGGCCTCAAAACTGACAAAAAGAGCCGAAACTGGCCGTAAATCGAAACCGAAACCAAATATTCGGTCGGACACCAGTTAAACCTTTCTTATTGTCAAAAAGTGTATTTTATTTTTTAAACAAATTGCTTCCTTCAATGATGTTATCTTTTTGTTTAGGCTTTTGGTTAAATTGACTTTAAGTAAGAAGAAAAGACTTAGCTATCGGGAAATAATTGAAAAGATATAACACTTAAAAGTAAGCAATTCCTTTTTTTAACAAATTGCTTCCTTCAATGATGTTATCTTTTTGTTTAGGCTTTTGGTTAAACTGACCTTAAGTAAGAAGAAAAGACTTAGCTATCAGGAAAAAATTGAAAAGGTATAAATAACACTTAAAAGTAAGCAATTTCTTTTCCTTAAAATTTTCGAAAGATATGATATGAATAAAAATTTGGGCAATTTCTTATTCCTTAAGGATCCAGTCTTGTAAGACAGGCAAAAAAAGGCAGTTTTCATGAAGGTTTTTTTAGACAAAGTAAAACATACAGGCACTCAAAATTTTTCAGGTATATTAACAGTACTTTAAAGAAGATTGAATAAAATATACAGATTTTTTAATCAATATCCTGAAGCAGGACACGGAGTGACTTGAGAAAGTGCGCAAAGAACGAACGAGCTGGCGACCTTTCCACAGGTCGCAAAAATCATTTGAGAATATATTTTAAAAATTTTCCTGTTTCAAAATAGCAAAATGGCGGTTTTCGAAGAAATTTAGCCAATTTACTGAAAATTTTTGTTATTTTTAGTTGATTTAATATCCAATATGCAATGTATCGGTAAAATTATGATATATTTAATGAACAATTTAATAACGCATATTTAAAAAAAAGAATTAAATGCCTTAAAAATTGAACTAGTTATGAGATTCGCCAGCTCTAAAACGTAGTTTCCAGAAAACGCGTCTTAAGGTTTAAGTATAGTGCGGTTGGCTAGAAGGCTCATAGCTTTTGAACCATTATGAATTTCGATTTATTCTTTTAGTATGATATTTTTCACATCTATAGCTATAGAAAAATAAAAAACAAAAGTTGTCGACCCAACTAAGCAGACTGGACACAGTAGCATTATCTAATTTCTCAAGTCAATGCAGTGATGTAAAAAATTGCATTCATGCAATAAAAAACTGGCAATGAATGCCAAAGAAATGATTTAAGCCATTCAATTATTTTTTGATTTCAAGACTTCAAGTTTTGAAATCAGTAATCACTTTGAAATTATGCCCTTGAAATCATTTGGGAAAATTTCTGTTGAAGTCTTTTGATTCATTCACTAAGATTTACGTTGTGCTCTTTGGAGTTCAATTGTAATCAATTTGAAGTCAATGAAATCATTAGTAGTTAGTTGAAATCATGTTTTAAAGTACTGAAATTGTGAAATAACTTAAAGTTAATTTAAGTCTTTTTATTGCATTCAAAAATTTTTGAAGTCATTTTGTGTGTAGAACAAATTTTTGTATAATTGTGCAAAATGATGCCTTGAGAGTTAAAGAAGAACCAACATTTTTGTTTTTTGGTGGAACGCTAACCCAGAGACTAGGAAGATAGTCAGAAATGCAAAATTTTTTCGCTAAAACGATAAAGGAATACAAAACAACCTATTTAGTAAGTTAATTAATTTTATGATCTATTAAATAATTACATGAATTAAATTGCGAGCTTTAGATCAAGTAAGTTTTTAAGAAGGCAACAACAACAACAACTTTGTATAGAGTCAATAACTTAGCTGACTAGACAGTCTGTTTCAGAAATCGCTACATCTCCTCTGCAGTAGTCTTCGAGCAAAAACTTGTTTCATTTCTACGATGCATTTCGGCAAACACCAATGAATATTGAAATAAATAAGAAGCAACTAGAATAGATGGTAGAGTTGATGGCGGTGATCTATAAATAGCCTACTGCTATATAATGTCATATGATTAAGTAGCCAATTTGAACGTTCAATTTGCTCTATATAATTCAAATGAATGAATTCCAAATGTGTGAAATCATATCGCCTATTATCTCAAGTGGTATCGTATATGATTTTACTACATTTTACAGGGGATCAATTTTAAGATTTTGAGCGATTTTAAATGACGTTTTTTCTGTCAAATTTGACAACTATATCTATCCAAAGAAATTTTCGTACAGAACTAATATTTGTTTTTATATTCATCTTCATTTTTTAAAATTTTGATATCATTGAATTTTTAATAAAACTTTTTTTGTTTTAATATTACGAAACAGAGATAATTATTAAAATTTAGAAGAAAATCACAAAACTTTTATTAATTTTATTTGATATTGTTTGATGATATTTGATTTTTTTTGACTCTGAATCAAGTGACCTATAAAACAGTTGTTGTTCCGCACTCCTTATTATTGGAGTATCACCATAACAAAGTGACATCAGATCATCAGACTTTAGTTTTGAAATTTTCAAAGGTGTCGTTTCAAAGTGACTTTGGCGCATCAGAGATACTGCGCGATATTCTTCCTCTATGTGTTTATATTTAAAAAATATTTTTGAAGGATTTTCTTTAAAAAGTTTAAATTCTCCCATTCACCAAATCCCCTTGGTCATTTTTTCTCACATTTAGAGTTCTTAGATATTTTGATATGGATTTAAAATATAAAAAGTCCGAATGAAGTAATGGGTAAACTTTGTACGGATGCCTTATCCTTCCGAATTGAAAAACTGTATGAAGTTGATTGGAAATTGTAACGTCACCAGCTTTTGAAATGGCATGAGCAATGGCACTATGAGCAGAATCACCTTCGCTTTGTCCATGATTGGCCTCAAAAAATCTAAAAAAAATTTCTTGAATGCTTTTGGAGGCATGATAGAGTTGTGATTTTGACTAGCGCAGCCATCACAAAAAAATGCAACAACTTGAACTTTATTTTCGTCATAGTAGTGTAGAATTTTATATTTAACTGAAGCTACTTCAGACGATCCTCTCTTGATTTGACCTTCGCGCCAAGAATAACAGAAAACTTCTTTATCCGAGAGATTATAGACACTAAAATTGTACAATGAAAGCCGTCTTTCAGTACGTTTTTGTACACGTCTTTTATAAAACAGAGCATTTTCTTTGCATATATGTATACTTATCACCTGTTGTAAGTCAAATACAGCTGTCAAAATTGATTGATCTTCTGCAGCTTTTTCTTTCATTTCGGATTTTAATTTTCGTACCTGTTCTTTTGATATTATGTGAGCTTGAAACCTTGATTCAAATTTTCTTTTTAGTTTCTACGTCCTCTTGCCGATGTGTCATGCACAGAGAACACTGATCTTTCTTTAGCCACAAAAATGAAAGATTTTTAGTTTTAAAGACTTGCCGATATGTTATTAAACTTGCAAATAAATTATTTCCGCTTTCTTCAATATGCATTTTGTACATTTTGCGCAATGTAAGATCTGGATGCAGATCTTTTAGTCTTTTCACGACGGTAGTGTGACGCAACGGATGGCCACCACGTTTTTCTTAATCAAGGAAACATGTTGAATTTCTTTTTACAAGTGTTGTTTTCACAATCTGTTTTGATATACCCAACGTATTTAGAAATGTTTTTTACATACTTTCACCCTAATTTCTTTATGGGTCAAGTAGTAGGTGTTAGTGATCATGCGTCTTGGCAATTCGGTGTGAGATGTTCTCTTAACGTCTAACGTTTCAACATGAAGAGCAATGAAGCTTCTTTGCTTTGATAGATCAGCTAGAGAATAGTAGTTTGAAAAAATCGCACTTTTGTGCTCCTCAGTAAAGAGGTAACACTGTTTACCTATTTTTTTGCAGTATTCTAAGCCACAAGAGGGTCCTACTTTTCTTGCTGGAACTAATTTTCTAGTATTAACACTGACATATTCCTTGCCTGAGTTTCTTAGCTTTTTAGCAAGTTTCTGCTTGTTAACACGAGGCAACTTACTCCAAAGAGACTCACTAGGCTCGCCTTCTACTTGAAAGTCTTCTGGCTCATCATCGCAGACTGAATCCTTAGGAGATTGTATTCCTCTTAGTGTTTTTCTACCAGCGTTTTGTCGTCTATTATTAAGGCAAAAACTTAAGAAACCCTCATTCGCGTATTCCAAAATGTGGTATTGGCATGTGTCCCACAATTCGAAGTGGGTGAAACAAACCAATATCTGACGCCTTCCACATGCACTAAATACTTCGCTTTTGCATCCTTTTATTTCGCACGTCTACGTACAACTCTGATCGTTTTCCGAATCAGAAAAATCTTCATTTAGTTTTGCATAAATGTCGGTAAGTGGAATAATATCGGACGAGTGTCAAGAATCATCAAGTAAAGGTACCTGGAATCGCCGCTTATTTTTGTGTGTGCATTTATAGCACGCTCTTATTTTTTCATTTTATGAAATTCGGTTTGAATTTTGGTTGTGTTTCGAAGTATTTGATAAAAAATGGATAAAGTTTTACGTGAAAGAAGGCAGCGAGATGAACTAGAAATGGATTTTGATTTGGAAATCAAAGCGGGCGAATCTCCGTGCAATAGTGACGATGATTTTGCATTATGAGACGAGGAGAATGATGAAAGTGAAGTTAGCGTGCATTCGGATGAAGACGACCTTGAGCAAAATTTAGCAGAAGAAAATGCAGCAAATCCTGAAAAGAAATATTTTTCAAAAAATAAGAAAATTGAATATTCATCGCAACCATTTGAAATAAATCGAAGAAATTCATTTCGACGTCCAGAAAATTTCACTTCAGGTAAAAACCTACCCTCTTTGTTATGGGTTCATGTTCATTATATGTTTCATTTTTGTTATAATTCAGATTCAAAACCATTAGCAGCTGCTACTAAAGTTGATGTTTCGTCTGCATTTCACATGTTCCTTGAACCGGTTGAGAATATTATTTTGAGCATGACGAATTTATATGGTGTGCGAAAGTACAAAGATTATTGGGAAAATATTGATTTGGACACTCTGCACGCATACTTTGGATTGTTGCTGCTTTCTGGTGTGTATCGGTCATACGGAGAATGTGTCACTAAACTGTGGAATGACGAAACTGGTCGGCCAATATTTAGAGCAGCAATGTCTTTGAAAATGTTCAAGCGTCTCCATGGTTGCATTCGATTTGATGACCGCGAATAACGTATGGCCAACACTGCATCTACAAGTACTTCTGTACGTGGCAAATTGGCACTGATTCGAAATGTATACGATAAATGGAATCATAATTTGGAAGTTGTATACACACCAGGAAAAAACATTACCGTAGATGAACAGTTAGTTCCGTATCATGGGCGATGTCCGTTTCGTCAGTATATTCCATAAAAGCCGGCGAAATATGGCATCAAAATTTGGGTGCTATGCGACTTAAAATGCTGGTATACATACAACACACAAATTTATGTTGGTCGGAATCGCAATGCAACTCCTGAACGTAATCTCGGACGGCGTGTTGTTTTGGGTTTGGTGGAAGGACTTTCTGACAGAAATGTAACGTGTGACAACTTTTTCACTTCGTATGAATTGGCAGAAGATTTACATAAGAATCGCATGACTATTTTGGGAACAATAAGGAAAAATAGGACTGAAATCTTTCAGTTCTACTCGACATGCGTCAAAAGCCAATTTATCATACAGGAGTTGTATATGAACATAAATTGCAAGCAGTTATGTTGTCATATGTTCCTCGCCGGTACCGATTTGTGACATTGCTCAGTACATACCACAATGTTGTCAGCATAAAGCAGAATAGTGAAAAGAATAAACCTAACATCATTGAAGACTACAACAAAACCAAGAGTGGAGTTGATGCTATGGATCAAATGGTGGCTACGTACACATGCAAACGAAAAGTCAATCGGTAGCCAATGGCAGTATTTTGTAACATGCTTGATGTTAGTGCGTTGAATGCATTCGTGACGTTCATTGCATTGTTCCCGAATTGGAAAAATTCTAAAACGAACCATACTATTCTTCGTCGCCTTTTTATCGAGGAGCTTGGATTGAATCTCGTTAAAAGTGTAGAAATTTCATTTGTGCTGAACATAATTTCAATTTATGCGAAAAATGTACAAATAATTGACAAAAGTTTAAAACTCAATTTTTTTCTAATATATGTAATATTCTAATTAATTTCATTCTAAATCTACCTTTATGAAGATCAAATGTATTAATATGATAGTAAACAATGTAATAAACATAAAAAATCACAAAACATAAATGGTTGTTAATTTTTTTTAGCTTTTTTACAATTAAAAATATATGTGTATGCGCGCGCGATGAGGGTTAAGCATCCTAAATTTTTTTAATAAGAGAACTGAGCGTTTTTGTTTTGTTACTAAGCCTTTTCTTATAAGCAATACCTTAAGCTTATTAGAAATCACTTGTAACGAATTGTTAGTTTTTATTCATTAGGATTATTGAGTACTAGAAATTTTTGAATTTAAGTTTTTTAATTTTTTTTTAAAAAAAGTGCCTTTTTTCGAAATATATTTGAAAGGCAATGAAAAAGAAGTTTGGCTTGCATCAAAAAATGTAATACAAAAATAGTTTAAATGTATATGACAGGAAAGAGAATATCCAGATTGCGTGAAGGAGTGAATTTAATACGTGCTTAAATTATGGAAATGCAGCAAATTCCTGTTTGTTGAATTTTTCCCTAAAGACATTGAAAATGTTTTATTATGCATACGACGTTGTTAATACTTAAACCACCAGCAGTGGTAGTAACAACTTTACCACCAATACCAACCCATACATTCACAAACTCTCAGACGCACGCTGTCAGTCCAATCAAACGAAACCAAACGGATGGCAGCGAAACATCGATTACGCCATTACGGCAGCCATTTCTGTTTGTATCGTTTCCGGAATGACTGGAACTGCCGGGTGAATATGGATTGGATGATTGCTGTTTTTGTAAGCGTGTTGTTATTGTGATGCTTGTTGTAATTGCGTTGCATGTTGTTTTTGTTATTCTTGTTGTTATTATGTAAGATGACCGCGTCATCATATCCGTTCTTTAGCTGTATTTAAGCTCAGTTTTTTGCTTATGCTGCCGCCTGTTTTGCATTTATTCTTTAACGCGCCGTTTATATTTTATTTTTAGTTATTTTCCCTCCTTTTTTTCTTACAACTTTTTCACATAACTGTTTTTATGACTGTCTCTCAATACATTGTGCAATTTTTGCGGTTTTTGCAGTAGTTATAAAGAATATCCTGCCACGCAATGTCTTTAGAGAGAGAGAGAGAGAGACAGAGTATTTCACTGAATACTTGCGTTTTACACAAAAATGAGATATAATGGAAAGAATTTTCCTTTAAATATTTGTATATTTTTATTGTTGTGTTTTTAATATGTTGGCTTTGTAATTATTTTCGCTGAATATATCACTTTATGCATTGTTTCCAGTTCTTTGTCAGAATGGGTGTATATGTATGTGTGTGTGTGTACGTGTGTGTTTAAGTGGGAGTGGTAGTGAAAATATGTCTATGCGTACATATTTGTGTGTTTTTGCTGTTGTGCGTTCGTATTTAAATCTTTACATCGCGGTTCTTTTGATCCTACCGGAATCGTAAAATTGATTTATTATATTTTGTATGCGCCTCACTTGTTTGGTTTTTTCTTTATGCTTTAAAAATAATTATTTGACAAAGGATTAATTTGCCTTTTTAATTGAGATTCTTCTGTTCAAAATTTGTACATTAAAAAAGGAAGATTTAAGCGTATCCGTCTTTAGAATTTTATGGCACAACAATTGAAATACGACTTGTTTCATAGAATAAATATTAAGATTGCAAAAACATACTTTGTCACATTAAAAAAACAGATCTTAAAAGTTTTAATTTTTGTATAAAGAAATATAATTGAAATAGCAAGCTTTTACGAACGGTTATAAAATTTATTTAAAAACAGCTCTGAAATCTTTTCAGTGAGTTTCAGTAACCCATTAATTTTCGTTTTTGTATCAAACTTTAAAATACGATAATCAAATCATTTCGCTTATCACGTTATTGCAATGAGCCCTTAATTTCTTTTGTACTGAAGTCTTCGATATTTCTTTCTAGACCCCTAGCTAATAGGTGTTTTTGGGGCTCAAAACCCTTCACAAGTTCAGATGATATTATGTAAATCAATCCAAATATGACATATAAAAACAAAAATTGTGAAAAACATCTTTCTGTTGTCTAAAAGTAATTTCAAAAGTCTCGAATCTTAATTGAAATTCTATAAGATGTAAGGGATAGTTGTCTTTAGTAGGACCGGTTTGGTTTTTTCATCACATTTTTTCAAAAACAGAATATTTTCGAGTTTCATATATATTATCATTGGATTGGTATTTTTAATGACTACCTTTTTGCTTAAAAGAGTTTATAGTTTTGCTGGAACATTTCATTGTATTTTTTCAAAAATCTGAAAAGCTCGGCTCCAAAAATTACTGTTTTCAAATGTGCGACTTTCAGCCCTATTCTGGCAAATTAACAATTGTTAACCAGCATTTTGAATATTTCTTTGCGTTTTTTGTAATTTTTTGATTGCAAAACAAAATTTGAAGCTCAAAAATAATAAATTTTGAAAAAAATTGTCAACTGCTTTTCAGCTATTACCAATTTCATTCAAAAATTTTGTTTTTTGAGCTTCAAATTTTGTTTTAAAAACAACAAACACATAGAAATATAAAAAATATTTTTTAACAATTGTTAATTTGCCAGAAAAGGGTTGTTTATCATACATTTCTCTTTATCTCTTTTGAGATATACAAAATTTTTTTGAGCAATCGAAAATAAATCGTATTCAAAATAAAATAAATTCATGGACATTTTTGTATAGCATCAGAAAGATCTTTTTTCATTGCATTTGAACAGAAACCTATCATAAAGATAAACAAAAAACAAATATAATGAATATACTCACCGTTTTAATA
>OY986435.1:90318243-90343243 GCA_963920525.1 Dichetophora obliterata
GCATCTTCTGCTAGCGCTGCGCATGAATCACAGCTGCTTATTTTTCTTTTAGTTTAAATCTATGCAGGTATTTGTTAAAACTACCATGGTTTGTCATAGCCTGAGTCAAAAAATATCCCATGTTTTCATGTCGTCTTTCCAGCCAGACTTTTATATTGGGGATAAGGCTATATGTCCAGCTCCCGTTCATGTTTTGATTCCAACGTTCTTGCCATTTAGTCACTACATTGTCCCTGGCATTAATTTTTATTTCTGAAATTTTTTTCTTTCGCTCTTGTGTATTAGTGTTCGCCCAACTTATAAGTTTAGTTTGGGTATATATTTATTCCCTTTCCCGTATTAATAAGTCTATTGGTGGTAGACCTGCAAGCACTAATGCCGCACTTGTGGATACTGTACGGTACGCTGATATAATACGGAGAGCACTAACTCTCTGTGCTTTCTGCAGTTCCCTAATATTATTCTTCAGATTCAGTGCCCTGATAAAGGTTGGAGCAGCATAAAGAAGCTGGGAGTGTACTACGCTGTTTATTAATTTTCTCATCTGCGGCTTTGGGCCATCACAGTTTGGCATTATTCTGGCCAATGATGCTGCCGTTCGCAAAACTTTGTCACAAATATTTACTACGTGCTGTCCAAAGCTAAGTTTGTCATCCAATTGTACGCCCAAATAGCATAAGCTTCGTTTAAAGGGTATCTCTCTATCTTGTAGACGTATTTTCGGACATAGTTGCTCTACTGCTATGATAAAGATTTTGGACGATATAAGAAACTCGTATGACAATGGATCAGTGGACCCCTACTCCGAGTAACAATCTTGACGCGATGTAGGGGCTTAAGTTGCAATGACACAATACTGCCGGTTGGAGTAGTTCCTCCCTGTAGGGCATAACCCTACAGCTCAGCAGAGCCTGCATCTTTTGTGAAGCGACAACTAAAAGTTACTCCCCCCTAATCCAGGGTGTCATGCGCACCGTGCCCATTGGATGGTTTGCAGTCAGGGGGTATACCGACTGTATTGGAACGGAGCCTTCATGATAACAGGCCGCCTCATGAAGTAACTGTGGCCTTACCATGGTATGCGGGCTCTGGCATGGTCGACCACCCTTTCCCAGCCATAAAACATAGACTGCGACGCTTTTGTCCTCGGACACGAGCTACCGGTCGAACCCAAAATATGAGTACAACAAAAAAAACAAAACACAACAAACAGGAAGACTTGCGGGGAGTCACCGCAAGCAGAGCAGCAGACCTCATGGAACAGAGATTCCAAGAGGAAGGTCAACGGCAAGGCACCAAACCTAGGAGAAATCCTCCTCCGCCAGCCAGAACACAAGTCAATAGGACTGTACGCAGCAATGATCAGGTGGAGCATAGAATTCATAATGATCACAGACACTGCAGCACACAGATGAGGAGGCACCAGTACGTCAAAGATCGAGTGGAGCATACCATCCACAGCGGTCAAAGGCCTAGTACCAGCCACCAAAGAAAAACTGCGAGCCCCAGGAGATCACATCCTGTCAAAATTCCCCCGGAAGAACACCGGGATGATACGACGTCGGCTCCAAAAAGTATCCCAATCACGGAAACTGCGTCAACATCCAAGGATGCGGCACAGAAAAGGGAATTAGAAGAAGGGCAAAAACACAAGCCCTTCCACAGTAGACGTCGCCGTGTCCACCTCCCTCAGCGCGGGGAGCCAGGAGGGCTAGACGACCCACTAAGAGTCGGCCTTAGTGGAGCAGGCGTAAGATGGTATCTGCGCTATCTGGAACAGGGCATGGCACCCGAAGTAGCTCATGAAAGAGCGGTAGAGCATCGGGGTAAAGCTGGCGAAGCACCTGTACCAGAGGCAACGAAGAGGAGCAAGAAGGCCAGAATAGCTCCTGGAAGCAACAGTAGGTCAGTGCCAGGGGCTAAGGTACCCGAGCCAGAACCGCAGAAAAATAGGAAAAGCTATGCAAGCATAACTAAGGGCATCCAAATAGCGGTTTTGCCCAAAGAATACCCCCGGCAAATGCTAAGTCCGGATGAGCTCTCGGAGCTAGAAGAAGCCATACTGAGCGAAGTAGTGAAGGGCTGGTCCACCAAGCTACAGTTTGAGGGAATTCACTTTCGTCCGGGCATGTTACTGGTCGACTGTTCGAATCCCTCAACAGCAGAATGGCTGCGAGCAGCAGCACCAAAGCTCGAGCAATGGAAAGGGCTAGAACTTATGGCTTGCCTAGGGGAGGGGGTCCCAAAAGGGCATACTGTAAGAATGTTCTTGCCAAGAAGTTCAAGCACGGAGACCAATAGATCGATGGGACTAATTGCCGCCCAGAACGATGGTCTCAATACAAAGTATTGGAAGATATTGAGCTCCAAGGATGAGGGAAGTGGGCATATGCTCACGTTCTCAATAGATAGGGAGTCACTTGAGACTATCAAGTCAAGGGGCTCCACTATCAGCTTCCGCTTTGGAACCATTCCGGTGTTGGGCACAAAATCGCCACCAACGACCAAACCGGTCAAAGCAGCAACATCCACAGCTGCAGCGCCCACAGCTGTAACGTCAACAGTGGTAACGTCCACAGAAGCCACATCTGCGACTCACAATGAAGGAAAAGACGCAACGCCACCAATACAACTAACTGGTGAAGTTGTTATGGAGAAGTTCGCCTCCGTCTCGGTCATCACCGCAACACCTTCAATCGGAGATCAGGCAGAGGGCATGAACCTCGGTTGTAAAAGCGAGACTTCAACTGAGGTAGTAGCAACGCTGCCTGAAGAAGATCGGGGCAGCAGCCCAGTGCTATGACGATCGGCACAGTAACCAGCACGAAATTTGCCCAGGTAAACCTCCACCATGCAAAAGCTGCTTCGGCAGTTATTGCTCGGAGGCTTACCACAGAACAACTGGGCTTCGTGCTGATCCAAGAACCCTGGTGCTACAGGGGAAAAGTCAGTGGCCTCTACTGCAAAGAGGGTCAGGTAACTTGGGATCAGAGAACAATCAATCCCAGAGCATGTATTCTAATGCTGAAAAATATTAATTATATTTGTCTTTCAGAATTTATGACGCGGGACCTTTCAGTTATCGAGACTCACATCGAAACTGATGGCAAGCACCGCGCCATAGTGATCGCATCCGCTTACTTTCCTGGGGACGCTCTCAACATTCCCCCAGCGGAGATAAAAAGACTCGTGGAGCATTGCAGGAAAGAGCACCTTCCACTAATCATCGGCTGTGACGCCAACGCGCACCACACAATTTGGGGAAGCACCGACGTCAACACCAGAGGTGAGTACCTTTTAGAATTTCTTTTAAGTAGTAATCAAGACTTTTTCAATGTGGGGGTAACACCTACCTTTGTAACTAGGGCTAGAGAAGAGGTCTTAGATCTCACCATAGGAAGCCCAGATGTGGGGGGTATGATTAGGGAATGGAGGGTATCAATGGAACCTTCAATGTCTGACCATAGAATAATAGAGTTTAGATTTGGGGCGAAATGTCAAGAAACAGAACCCAAAAGAAACCCAAGAAATACCAGTTGGGACACATACACCAACAACCTGAAAGAAAACCTACAGAACGTAAAAGCTAGGAGTAGAATTAGTAACATCCTAGAACTTGAATGCTATGTAGAGCAAGTAAACAATGCAGTATATAATGCCTACGAATCTAGCTGTCCAACAGGGCACAAGGCAAGAACAAAACATACTCCTTGGTGGAGCGCTGAGCTGACCAGACTCCGGAAGAAGGTGCGATGCAGCTTTAATGCCGCAAAGCGCAACGGAGAATGGCACAACTACACGGCGACTCTGACGGAGTATAATAAAGAAATCAGGAAAGCCAAAAGACAGAGCTTTAGAACCTTCTGTGAAGACATTTCTTCCACGCCAGCAGCAGCCAGGATACACAAAGCAATGGCTAAAGGCAGAGTGGAGACAAGAATGTCACTTCTATTGCCAGACGGAAGCTATACGCTTAGAGAAGAGCAACGAGCCAGTCACCTTCTAGAAACTCATTTCCCGGGCAGTACACCGGTAACTGAGTATGAGACAACAGACAGGCAGATTACTCCAAATCAAGAAGAATGGAAACTTGCAACGAGCATTTGTACTAAAGCTCGTCTAGATTGGGCACTCAGAACCTTTCAACCATTCAAATCAGCAGGTGTAGACGGCATCTTTCCTGCACTTCTACAAAAAGGTGCAGAAACTATATTGCCTCACCTAGTCAAAATAACTAGAAGCAGCCTTGTGCTGGGCTATATCCCAAGGAAATGGAGAAGGGCGATAGTCACCTTCATACCAAAAGTAGGGAAAATAGACTACACGCTACCAAAGTCGTTTAGACCCATTAGCCTTACCTCATTTGTACTTAAAACAATGGAAAAGGTAATAGATAACTATATAAGAACTGAGATTCTGGAGAAGGCACCAATGCACCCCTGTCAATACGCGTATAGGGCAGGCAGGTCTACAGAATCTGCGCTATACCAGTTGGCAAGCAACATCCAGTCAGCTTTCAAAAACAAAGAAACCGTACTCTGTGCCTTTCAAGACATAGAGGGAGCCTTTGATAATACTTCTCACGAGGCTGTGAAGAAGTCTTTACACAAGAAAGGAGTAAATGATATGCTCAGCAGATGGATATGCCAAATGCTTAGCACTAGAACTGCAGAAATAAAAGTGGGAAACACCACTATAAGAATCAAAACAACAAAAGGCTGCCCACAAGGCGGAGTCCTTTCTCCACTGCTGTGGAGTCTTATTGTGGACGAATTATTAACGATGCTAACCGAGAATGGCATAAAATGTCAGGGTTACGCAGACGACATCGCCTTAATAGCGAGAGGGAAGTTCGAGGATACACTCTGTAACCTGATACAGAGAGGACTGTCAGTAACAAAGGAGTGGTGCAACACAGTGGGATTAAGTATCAACCCAGCGAAAACCACCATAGTACCTTTTACTAACAAAAGAAGCCTGCCAAACCTCCGAACAATGAGAATGGATGGCACTGAAATTCCCTTCAAAGGAGAAGTAAAGTATCTGGGACTTACAATAGATTCAAAGCTTCTCTGGAGAAGACATGCAGAGGTAACTATAAACAAAGCAACGCGCGCACTCATGGTATGTAGGAGCCTGGCGGGGAAAAGCTGGGGTTGTAACCCAACAATTCTCCGCTGGATGTATACCATGATGGTGAGACCCATCCTCACCTATGGTGCAATAGCATAGGCTGAGAGAACCAAGCTAACCACAATGAGGAATATGCTAACAAAGGTGCAGAGACTGGCCTGTGTATGCATCACAGGGGCCATGAGGACATGCCCTACAGCAGCTCTAGAAGTAATTCTGGACCTAACACCCTTACACCTTGTCATAGAGGGAGTAGCCAAGCGAACTCTGTTGTGCATTGCAAAAGAGGGGACAGGTTTAGGTAAAACTATCAGCAGTAGAGAGAAGGAGGATATTGCAAAGCACACTCCCTACATCGATCTACCAAGAGACGATATAGTAAAAAGGTATAACTTCGAAAAACACTTCGGAATTAAGCTTAGTACCAAGAAAGAGTGGGACAGCGAGATGATATCGCAAGTCAAGAAACCACACAGTATAGCATGGTATACAGATGGGTCCAAGACATTGGAAGGTATAGGCGCAGGGGTGTACGGGCCAAGAACCAAGCACTTTGAACCTATGGGGACAACACCCAGTATCTTCCAAGCGGAAATCCTAGCAATACAGCTGTGTGCACAATTCAATCTGGACCGTAAATACAAAGGTCAGGATATAGTTGTGATGTCAGACAGCCAAGCAGCAATCAAAGCATTAGTTTCCTATGAGATATCATCGAGAATAACATGGGAATGCCTAACAAAACTCAACGAACTAGGCAAGAATAACAATGTTACTATACTTTGGGTCCCAGGACACAAAGGAATACAGGGTAACGAAGAAGCCGATGGTCTAGCGCGACAGGGTGCAGCCACAAAATTTATAGGACCAGAACCATTCTGCGGATTGGGCACACATTCTATAAAAGAAGAACTAAGAAGGGAGGAGAGGCATAAACGTTCAAACCTTTGGAAAAGCCTCCCAAAGCTAAGACAATCCAAATTGCTCCTCAGAGATTTTAACACTCGGAGAGCAAAATTGTGCATAAGCTTAGGCAAACCGAATCTTAGGATTCTAACGGGGTTCCTTACAGGACACTGTAAACTCAAATACCACCTGATGAAATTGGGCATAGAGACCGATAGTAACTGCCGTTTCTGTGAAGAAGCAGAGGAGACTCCAATACACCTACTTACAAACTGCGACGCCGTGGCTCGCAGACGTAAACTAGCACTGGGGTATTATGAGCTGAGTCTAGAGCAGGTTTCATCCCTTGAACCTAAGAATATTCTCAAATTCATTAGAGAAATAGGGCTGGATGAAATTCTGTAATCCGCAAACCCAGCGGAGCTTTGAGAAGGAGGTACAATAGATCTCATTTAGGTCGCAGTACGCATCTCCACCACACAACATTAACATTAACATTAACATGGATCAGTAACTCTGCTATGCTTACTCGATTTTTCAAAAGCGTTTGATACAGTTAATCACCATTTACTATGTTATAAGATTAAATATAAGTATGGTTTTAGTGACAGCGCTGTGTTACTCCTGAACAACTATCTTTCCTATCGAGTACAGAAAGTTAAGGTCGGTGAAAATTTTTCAAGTCTTTCGTCTGTTTGCAGTGGGGTTCCCCAAGGATCGGTACTAGGTCCTCTTTTATTCTCCATTTTTACAAATGATATTTTCGGCGTTTGCAGGCATTCGTCCATGCATGCTTATGCTGATGATATTCAGATATATCTCTCACGTAGAACTGGTCTCATGGAAGACCTGGTATTCAGGCTTAATCAGGATCTAGAAAGTATAAGTCAGTGGGCTGTTAGCAATGGGCTTCAACTTAATGCTGCGAAATCATTTGTATTACCCATCAGCAAAGATAATGTCTTCTTTGAAGATATACCGGACCTTATTTTAAAAGACCAAAAGCTAAGTCTCGTCAGCAAAATCAAAAATCTAGGTTTTCATATTAATTCTACACTTACCTGCAGTGACCACATCAACAGTGTGGTTCAAAAAGTATATTATATTCTGCGTAATCTAAGAGTTTCAGCTGATTATACGCCAGTTGAATTGAAACATAAGCTTATTCTTCAACTTATACCACCTATAATTACTTATGCAGAATATGTTTGTAGCAATTTGGACTCCCGATCTGAATTAAAATTAAACTTAGCTTTTAACCAGGTTACACGATATGTTTATGGGCTGCGAAAATTTGATCATATATCTCAGTTTAAAAAATCTATTCTTGGAAGTGATATTATTAACTATCTCAATGCTAGAAATTGTATCTTTCTGCATAAAATAATAGTGTTTAAAACGCCTCCTTATTTGTTTGAAAAAATTCGATTTGGTCACTCAACAAGAAGTTTCATGCTGACCCCACCGAGTTTCAACTACCTCAACTCCACAAGATTATTTTTTATTAATGCCACTCGTCTTTGGAATTCCTTACCGAGCCATGTAAGAGCTTTAAGGGAAATAACAAGATTTAGACTTGCCGTATTTCAACATTTTGCTTCTAAATAACGATTAATAAATTCGCCAGTTTTCTTTAAATCTATACTTTCTTCTTGTCACTTTTTGTTTTTCTCACTTAATTACTTCATTTGTATACTCTATCTGGATTTCTCTATTTCTACTTAACATTAAGATTAATTTTATAATAAGTTTAATTGTTTAAATTAGGTTTAAGAAAATCTTTAATTTGTATAATCCTAAAAATATTGTTCCAATTTGTACATTAAAATAAGTAAGTTCTTATCGTACTATAAATAAATAAATAAATAAATGAGGAAAATTTTGAAGACCCTACGATCTGTCACTAGAATTGTTTCCGTTTTTGGAACTGCAAGTTTCTAACCGTTTCTTCGCAGCCATCTGTTACAACGACATAAGCTATCGTTTACGACTACCTCGATTAATTCGGCAGTTCGCTGGTTTACTACCAGAGCAATATCATCAGCGCAACCTATTAGTTTTGCACCTTCTTGTAATTCCAAATTCAGTAGACCATCGTACATTACATTCCACAGGAATGGTCCTAATACTGAGCCCTGAGGTACACCTGCTGTTATTCGGTACTCTTTTATACCATTTTCCGTCTCATAGATTAGAATTCTGTTATCCAGATAGTCCGATACTATGTTAAAGAGATAGTTGTCTAAACGTCGGTTTCTGAAAGCTTGTAGTACTACTTTCCATTTTACTGTGTTAAAAGCATTTTTTGATCTCGTCTTTTGGCCGGTGACAGTCGTTTGTCTTGTGTTGTTTTTTCTATTGTAATTTGTGTTATACCAGTGATTGTTTAATTTTGGTATGTGCTGTATTTTTATTTATTTGTGATTGAAAATTGTTTTTAAGGTGACCTATAGTGTTTTCATGCTGTGTGGTTGAATTTTTTAATGTTTTATTGTAGTACATACATGTGTTGTTTTAATTGTCGTTTATAGTTTGATAGCTGAGCTGCTGCTTATATACTTTTTTCTTTCTCTTTTTTGCGTTCCTCTTTGTCTGTTGTTTGTTTATTTGCATAAACTAAGCACAGAGAACTGTTGCAGTTGCTTTTAAACTGCAAAATATTATATTAACCCATTAGCACTTAGTGGACATTATTTTTGCTCACATAAAATTATTGAACTTTGTTTATTCGCTATGGAATATTTTTCCGTAGAAAATTTTGCTGCTTGTTCTTTAGACGAGCTTTGCAAAAGTCAAAACATTCTGAACCGTATGTTCAGTTGTTCTGGCCCATGTGGGCGTTTGTTCCATACATCATGTGCTGGGATCTCTAAGTCGTGTCTTGATGATTTAATCTCACCACGATCAGGTCTTCGCTGGTATTGTGCTTCGTGTAGGGTTCTTTCACCAGATGAGTTTTTCTCAAAAATTAAGCTTTTCGGTGATAGTCTTAACGCTTTAAATAACAATTTTAAAGAAATCGTTACATTTTTTTAATGAAGTAAGCACCTCACCCAGTACTAGAATTTATGATGAAAAGTCTTCATCGGTAAATATTTCGACCGCATTATCTCAGACTCTTCCAGCCTCTTCTTCTGAGACTCAAATAGTTTTATCTAAAAAAGACCTAAATATTTCGAAGAAAAAGAGAAATAATTCCAAAAATAAAAGTAATAAGCGGCGCATGACGCTTCCAGCCACTTTAGAAACGAAGCAGATCTCGGCTAAACCAGTGTTTACGCCAGTGAGAATAGATAATATAGTTATTACTCCATCGTCTCCATCTGTTTCTCCCCCGGCTAGAAATAACATAACTAATGAGCGCAATAGTTCATTAAATTTAAGAGCTTTGTCGAGAAAAAAATTTTCATTTCACGTCTTCGGCCCGACACAACAAGTGAAAATGTATTGACGTTTGTTAAACACAACCAATTAGTAAGTCAGGCTGCTTTCTGCTCATGCAATAAAATTGGCAATAAACCGTCCCACGCATCATTTATTCTCACAGTAGCTGCTGAAGAGTTTGCAACTGTTCTGAGCTCTAATCTGTGGGCTGATAATATCTTTGTTTCTGAGTTTAAGCCTAAACACAGGTCTAGAAGGACGAATAATATCACCAGTCAGACCCAAAAAAACTAAATAGGCTTTCCCTTTACTATCAAAATGTAAGGGGATTGCGTTCAAAGACGCGCGACATTTTTTTGTCAACTCAGAATTTTTCTGAAAAGCTGATTATCGCGTTAACTGAAACTTGGTTGAACGGAGGAATTACTGACTTAGAACTGTTTGACAATAGTTTTCAAGTATATAGGAAGGACAGACACGCTGACAATAATTCTGCAGTTGGTGGTGGTGTCCTATTAGCTGTAAGGAACTCATGTGTTAGTTCCTTTATTGATATTCCCTGCTCTGCTAATATCGAACTTATATGCGTTAAGGTTGTATATTGCAATTCTAATGTATATGTTATTAATGCATACGTTCCTCCAAAGAGCAGTGTAGAGGTCTATGCAAGCCTTGCGGATTGCATAGAATTTATATTAAATTTACTTGACGTTACTGACGACATTTTATTGTTGGGCGATTTTAATTTGCCTGACTTAAAATGGCATTCTTCTGACGATGAAACACATTTTTGTGCATCTAATTCGAAGACACGCCAAGAACATATATTTGTTGACAATATATGTTCTGACTTACAACAAGTAAGTTGTATTTATAATAGTCTGGAAAGGCTGCTTGACCTAGTCTTAACTACAGACAGTAACAATGTCATTGTTCAGAAGGCACTTCATGCTTTGACTACTATTGATAATTACCATCCACCTTTGAGTATTTGGTATAAATCCGATAGGGAGAATATGGTAAATTCAGGCTCTGTTGACACAGTTTATGAATTCAATTTCAAAAAAGCTGACTTTTTGGGGTTGAATCATTTACTTTATAGTAAATTAAATATAATTACAGAATACATAAATAATAATAATCTTAACAGTTCAATAAATTATTTCTATACGGAGCTCTTTGCCATGTTTTCTCAGTCTGTACCATATAGTCTCAAATTTGCGAAATATTCTGCGTACCCTTGGTACACAAAGGATTTAAAGACTCTTCGCAACAATAGGAATAGGGCATGGAAGAAATATGTTTGTAGTTTTAACTCAAATGACCTAGAAACATACAAACGTTTGTTTCTGGAATTTGAGAATTGCTCAGCTGCATTATATAATGAGTATTTGGATAATATGAAGCTGAGTATTTTGTCTGATCCAAGAAAATTTTGGGGATTTATTAATGTTAAGAAGAAGACTGATGGATTTCCTTCTTCTTTCAAATTTCAGGATGGATTTACTGACGATTCCACCATTATTTGTGGCTTATTTGCCAATCTTTTTAAAGAATCATTCTGTTCAGATTCTTTTAATCCTGATTTAGCGTATTTTGATTATATGAACAACGCATCCAGAGTTTCTTTGGGGCATATATTTTTTACCTCAGAGGATATTTTTAAGTAAATTGAATCAATCGATGAGGATTTTAGCGCTGGACCAGATGGAATTCCTGCCGCAGTGTTAAAACAATGCGGCTCCGTTTTGTGTCAGCCTCTCTCGTTACTTTTTAATAAATCAATTAATGAAAGTAATTTTCCTCTTTTTTGGAAAAAATCTTATATCAGTCCTATTTACAAAAAAGGTTGCAGGAACGACGTCAATAATTATAGGCCTATCGCTAAATTGTCTTCCATTCCTAAACTTTTTGAGCGAATAGTGTACGATCGAATGAAAATTCACTGTGGGCAAGTCATGACAACTCGTCAGCATGGTTTTGTTACTGGCAGATCCACTGTGTCTAATCTCCTTGATTTCACTACATTCTGCTTAAAATCTATTGATTCTGGTAGCCAGGTCGATTGTATTTACACTGATTTTAGCAAAGCTTTTGATAAATTACCACATAATCTAATTTTATTTAAACTTAAATTAATGGGATTTCCACAATATTTTGTAAACTGGATCAAATCGTATTTGATGGAGCTATCTTATCAAATACGGTTCCGAGGCGTGTTGTCTTCTGAATTTGTTGCAGAATCGGGTGTTCCTCAAGGAAGCCACCTGGGCCCACTTCTGTTTATTTTGGCAATTAATGATGTTACCCACGTCATTAAACACTCCCATTTGCTTATTTATGCAGATGATATGAAAATATACAGAACAATTGATTCTAATGACAATTCAGACCTGCTCCAGTCAGACTTGAACTCCTTTGAGGTTTGGTGTTCTAAAAATAACATGTTTTTAAATCCAGATAAATGCCAAACTATGACCTTTTCGCGTAAAAGGAGCAATTTTATTTTTGATTACAAAATTAAAGATACTGCTTTAAGTCGTGTAACTACCGTCAAAGACCTTGGTATATGCATGAATTCTAAATTGTCGTTTAACATGCATATTGATAGAATTTGTAAAAAAGCGTCTTCTATGCTTGGTTTTATAAAACGGTGGGCCAAAGAGTTTGATAGCTTAATAACAACTACAACTCTGTATTATTCAATCGTGCGTCCTCACTTGGAGTACGCAAGTCAAGTATGGTCCCCACATTACAATGTGCATGTTGATCGTATAGAAAGAATTCAAAAACGTTTTGTTCGGTTTGCTCTAAGAGGCTTGAGTGGAACTGACACATTTAACCTTCCTCCATATGAGGATCGTTTAAAATTATTAAAGATGCAATCTTTAAGTGAGAGAAGAAAATCTGCTGATATCGTCTACTTACACCAACTCATAACTGGTGTATTCGACACTCCAGAGCTTCTTTCTTTTATAAATTTTAACACTAACCGTAGAAGCAGCAGAAACTCTAACAACTTGATTTATTTACCATTTAGTAGAACAAATTATATGTTAACTGCTCCATTAAATCGCATGAGTACCTTTGTTAACGACTGTAACGTGTTTGATGTTAACTTGTCGAAAGGTCAACTCAAAAGTAGATTGAAAACTAATGTATGATTAGATCTATGTAAACGCATGGTTAGTTGTTATGTCTTGTGTTGTCCCTGAGCCCAACCCATATTATGGTGGGTAAATTTTTCTCCCTTTTGGTTTTTTATTGGACCACTTTTATCGATATCTTTGAGTTATTTCAATGATATTGGATTGGTTCTTAAAATGATCTATTGCGGAGAAAGTGTGAAAAAGCTGTAATAGCTGAACTCTATTTGTTATTGCATATTGCATGTTTAACATCTAGTGTTATTATTGAGAAGTATTCTCCTGTTGTTTTGGCCTGTTTAACTTTGTTGCATACTGCGCTAATGGCATCAACTGTACTTCTCCCTTTGCGGAGGCCATGTTGCATAGGGGATAGTCCGACAAGGTCATCTATGCGCTCTTCCAAACGTTTTAGCATTACGTACTCTAATAGTTTTCCTAGTGAGTCCAACATACAGAGTGGTCTATAGGAACTAGGCTCATTTAATTGTTTATTTCCCTTTCGTAACAAAACTAGCTTTTGTATTTTCCATTTAGCTGGAAAGATTCCGTTTATTAGACATGAATTGAAGACTTCAAGTAAAAGGTCTGGCCATATCTCACATACCACTTTTATGACCTCATTTGGTATACCATCTGGTCCTGGGCTCTTACCCATTTTTATTTTACTACATGCATGTGTAATATCATCTACGTTCAGAGGGATGAAACCATCGACTTGATAATTTGGTTCTCTTCTTAGCCCATCTTCATCGAATGGAAATAGTGTTTCTACTATTGTTGTTGCCCACACTGGTTCTTTAATGCTGGGTATAGGCTTAATTCCACAAAGCTTTTTCATCACAATTTTGTACGGTTTGCCCCATGGGTCGGAATCTATTGCGCTACATAGCTCTGTCCAGCATCTTTTCTTACTCTCTTTTATGGCTATTCTTAAGGTTTTACGTGCCGTGTTATACTCAACCGTTAAGAGCTGGTTATCATGGTTTCGTGTTGACGCTCGAAGTGCTGCAAGGCATTTCGCCCTTATCTCACGTATTTTAGCATTTTACCAGTATACTGGGCACCTGTTATTGTATTTTTGAGCTCTTGTCATTGCGGCATTACACGCTTTTGTGAGTATCTTCATCAGCGACTCTGCGGCATTTTCTACATTTATATTTTCGGATTGGTTATCCATATTTCTATCTTTAGCCCGAGTAATATAATCGGAAAATTTTTCGTCATCAAGTTTTCTGACGTTCCATCTTGGGAAATTTACATCTTCTACACTCATATTTGGACGTTCATCTATATTAAATGAGATATACTGGTGGTCACTTATGGTGAGATATTCCAGCACTATCCAATTCATGTTTTCATTGTAGAAGTTTGTCGTTCCAAAGGTCGATAATACTACCATGTCGATAATACTACCACCTGTACCTCTTCGAAAGGTAAGTTTGTCTCCAATATTAAATATCGTAAGACCAAGACTAGCAATCAAATCACACACTGTAGTACCCTTTTTATCCAGTTTATTGGAGTTCCATTCTGTAGATTTACTATTGAAGTCTCATTCAATATTACTTTATATTTTGAGGACCTGATAGAAACATCAAGTACGTTAAGGGCTTCTGCAAACAAAGTAAAGTCTATATTTGGTGAAAAGTAGCAACTATATACCCTAATTATGTCCACTGTGACATATACGAAACCAGCGTTGCTTTCATCAACTTCGCTTATTATTAATCTTCTGTTTCTTACCATGATGGCTGCGCAATGGTTTTTGTCTTCGTACCAAACTTGACATGGTGGGTTTCTGTACGGTTCGCTTATTAAAAGTATGTCTGCATTAATCTCTGTCGCCTTCTGTATCATCAGGTCTTGTATTCTCTACCCCGTCCTAGATTGATCTGTAGAAATTTCGTGATCATTTTCTTGCTTTATTTCTTATGTTGATTGCACACGCTGTACTACCAATATAATGCTGAGAATTTATTGAGCCACTTTCTTTGCATAGTATGCATCTCGTTTCCGCTTTGCATTACAGCATTTTCTGCATAGATTGCCTCTATCTGTACCTTTACACTGGCTCGAAATATGACCCTGTCCTAGGCACCTGAAACATTTCCGAACTCTTATCTTACTCCTCAGCCTACACATAACCCATCCTACTCTGACTTGCCTCGTACGGAGTAGTGGAGCTGCTAAGTGCTCAGGTAGTTGAACGAGCGCTTGTTTGGTTCCTCCAAACGATGTTCTAAAATTTAATATTTTGAACGTTGTGGGTTCTTCTACTTTTGTTGCCTTCATAAAAGCATTAACAAGTTCATCTCATCTCTGTTGACTCATCCATGTCTCTGATATCAAGAATGTGATTTTTGGTAACCGCTCTAATCATGACATCTTCACCAAGCGTGTTACCTATAGCGTTTCTGAGCTTTTCGGCTTGGTCTTCGTCTTTTTTTAGTTGAACGAGCTAGTCTCCAGCTTTTGTCCTTCTGATACCCCTTATCTCCACACCGATAACAGTGGGATTTATTTGTTGCTTCATCTTTTTATAACATGTGCGTATGAATCAGACGTGTTGGATTTAATTGTTATTGCGTTTGTTATTTTGATTATCTTTTTCCTCCCAATCATTTGCCACAGCCGGAGTTTCTGGAATATTTATTTCAACCTGGGTCTGCAGTGCTTTAACTGTTGCAGGTGTTTTCGGTACTTTTCGTTTCCTCTCTTAGGCAGGAGAAATTGGGTTTACTTGAGTGGCTTTAGATAGCACTTGCTTACGCTCGTCGCTCGACAAAACTGGGTTACTACCTATCGCTTTCCTGTACTCTTTTAGTTGCTGGTACAATGCGAAAGCACAGTTAAGATTATCGCGTAACGTCTTGTGTATATTCTATGCGCCGGAGACAGTGCCATTTGCTGCGCTTAGTTTATTGCCTAACTCAATAAACGCTTTTTCTTCTGAAATTCTGAGCTGACTTTGATGTCTTTTTCGCCTTCTAAGCTATCTGCTTTACGAGTATTCACAGTTGTGCTCGTGTAATCTCTTATGATACACACATTTCTATCTGGTGGTTTTTCTGACCCATTTGCTTGTGGTGATCTTAATATCACCGAGCTTTTCACAAAGGGATTTTTTACGACTTTTTCAACACAGTTCCTCATGTGCAAGTCTTCATCTCCGTTTTCCATGTTATGGATTAGTTTTGTTTTTTCTTGTTGCTTTTTGTTGTTGTTATCCATTTCAATTGGGTCTCAACTCGAAGCCGCTATCGCCGTTTGAAGTGTAGTTACGTTTAGATCCCATGGTTATCTATGCAAGCCGGGAGGCCATGCGGGGGTTGACATAAGATCCTTATGGGGTATTATGCCAGTGCCGAGTTCGCACTAATCAGGAAACATCCATCTGAACCTACATCACCAACTCAATGGTGACAAGCAATGAACGTACTCCAAGACTCGCTACGTTTTAACGAGACGGAAGGCAGCTGTGACATTAACCTATGAGCCATTTCGTTGGAATTTCACTTCCACTTACTGAGGTCATAGACTGCGACAGTTGTCAGCCCAGGGTGTTTCAAATCTAAAACAGTATCCAGAAATGTCATAATTAGAACCGAGCGATCACCGAACCGCTTGATCCTAATGCCTTTCGGCGGTTATTGACTATGGAAACCATAGAGACGTCACTCTCCTATTTACACTTCTCTCGAAGGTACCCTTGTAGTTGGATACCTAGTTAAGGGCGGTATCCGCTCGTCCTGTCACAGGACTTCTTTGGGCACATGCACCATTTTAATATGCCCTCCATACCTGCCAGAACTAGGGTCTGCGGGGTCGTTACCAAAGATTAAAATTTTTTTAAATGGTTTTGAACTTCGGTCAAATGCCTCGAATAACGTTGTGTCCCGTTACATCATCCTCCCATGAAGAATCCTTGCTAAAGGTATGTCTCTTTGTTTAAGGAGTCTATCTTTTCTTTTTCTCAAAAAGTTCCATATTTGATCATTTTGCTTTGTTCTTACAACAAATTTTGTCTTACTTAGATCTGGATCGATAAATTAAAGTACAAGACTTTTCGCAAATGGTTTTTGGCTTTTTGTAGCACTGACTCTTAGTAATGTTGAGCTTTCGAATCTATTTAAGTATTTTCACTTTCACCCGAAGCTACTGCAAAAGTAACAATAGAATACCTTTACATAATATCAGACTGCTAAATATAATAAAAAACCGGACTTAAAAAAATTCCAATTTCAACATAAATTCCCGTCGTTTCTAGTGTGGTCGTAAATTTCATTTTATAATTTTTACTCACCTGTTTTTGTTTGTTATTTTTCCATTTATGTTTTATTTTTAGTCTCTGCAGGAAAATCTGTTTTTCAAACTCTAAGCCACCGCATAAAATAATATGTGTAGAAATTTCACACTCGTATACGTATTTATGGTGGTTATTCTGTCTTCCTGGCTGACAGTTCAACATGATGAAATTTTTTTATGTCACTTTTTAAATTAGTAAAATTCTACCTGTTGTGTCACTGAAAACCATAGCTTGTATGAAACAACCTTTAATATCAACAGAGAGGGGAAGATTTGTTTGTGCGTATATATGTATGCTTACATATGTTATTAAGTGAGCGTTAAAATTATTTTAAGACAAAATATTTTGACGTGTAGAATACAGTCTTATTAAACTGATATTATTTATGATACTTAACTGTCTGTCATGTGTCAAAATTGCTTTGATAGCGAAATAGTCATACGTCAACTGTGAAATGACAGCAGCGAAATTTTTGGAATTTTTTCTTATTTTAGAGAAATACCGCATTTCAAAATATTCATGGAAATTGCCAAATACTTGTGTGCTGGTAGTTGTTCTGCAGAGAACATTGGTGTTGTGACAACACGTTGCATTCTGAATAATTTGATATTAAAAAAAATTCTTTAAAAATATGCACGTGTACACATTGATGAAGGCAATACATTTATTTATACTCAGTTTGATTTTGTCAATAGTTTTTTGATTTTGAAATGATAATCGATACACATTGACTGCAACATACGTCCAACGTCAAAACGAAAACTTGTCCTTAGGAAAAAATGTTGCAGTCTTCTCGATGACTTGATTATTATGAATGCAACAGCAAGAATCCGTATTTCATTAAATCAAATACATCTTCATCTGTCATATTAAAAATAGATTGAGTTCTGCGACAGCAAAAACTGTCGTCGCATTCTTTTTTGTCGTGTTGTCTTCTAGAAATATATCTACATAAGAAAACATGCATTCTATATTTTGACAATTGGTGTTCGTCGCATGTCGCAGTCAATGTGTGTCGGCTATAAGTTAGATGCAAAAAAAACTTTTTTTCAATAAAATTTATAGACTTTTTACATTTTGCAGACTCAGCTAGCCGTATCACGATTTGTTATTGTGCCAATGTAAGTAGAAAGTAGATATCTTCATGTTATTTTTATGGACAACAAAATCCAACAACTCAATCTTAATTCTTGCCGTAAATTAACACAAGGTTTTCACCCTGCCACTATCAATGCCACTATCCTTAATCCTAGTATTTAATCGACGTCCAAGCTGTGTCCACAGCTGCATGTTTTAAAGTGTTCTATATGGTCACGTATTCACAAGTTTTTCAGGCCCATTTTCCGAACCTTCGGCAACTACACAAAATCACGAAAAAAATCCATTTTCGAATTGCCGGTTGTCTTTACACAAACTAACAGATTAAATAAATAGAATTCCCAAATTTTGGCTACGGCAGAAAATAATTTTAGAAGCGTTAAAAATTTTAAAATCGGTGAACCCATTTCAGAGGTATCATTATTTAAACATTCTTCAAACAAACTGTGCCATGGGAGCTTCGCTCGCTCCCGCTCCTATAAATGTATGTAAAAAGACAATTCTCTATGTTGTCGAAAGCATTTTTCCAAGAAATGATTGAAAATATTTGTTTTGTAGTGTCTTATCAATGATTTAAATTTTTTAATGAAAAGTTTTACTTCAATATCTTAAACTAAAACAGAATTTATAACAAAAACAAACTTAATTCTAGTTTTGAAAAAAAAACAACTAAATTATACCATAGAAGTCAATGTAGCAAAAGCAACGCCGTAGAAAAGGAGGAGGATCAGGAGCTTAAGACCCCTCTCCCCTCTTAGCAATACAGAATATTTTTATATATTGAATAAAAACACAGATGTTCCAAATTATTCAATTTTGCCAAAATATTAAGATAAATTGGAAACGTAAAGGGTGGTTAAATTTTAAACGTCAAGTTTTTTCTGCATTTCATTTGACATTTCTTAATTTCAGACTAATTCAATACGAACCATGAACCATGATACACAATCGAGCAACGCGTAAAAGTTATTCAGGCTTATTATGAATGGACGTTCAAATCAAAATGATCAAATGGAAAAATATCGTGCACTTCGTGATTTTTTCGGTCAATTTAATCGTCCAAATGTGCGTACAGTCGGAAAAATCGTGCAAAAATTTGAGCAAGCCGGGTCTGTAGGAGATGTGAAAACACCAGTGCATGCTCGTACAGCTCGTACTGCAGAAAATATTGCTGCTGTTCGCGATAGTGTGGCTGAAGAGCCGTCCACCTCAAATCGTCGTCGTGCCCAACAATTGTACCTCTCACGCTCGTCGTTGATGAACATTATGCATAAAGACTTGCATTTACACTCTTACAAGGTGCAATTGACTCAAGAACTAAAGCCTCTTGACCATTTCAAGCGTCGTCAATGGTCAGAATGGTGGCAAGAAATGACAAAATTGGATGATAAATTTTCGAAGAAAATCATCGTCAGTGATGAGGCACATTTTCATCGTCAATAAGCAGAATTGCCGTATTTGGGCGAATGATAATCCAAGAGTGATTGTCGAAAAACCAATGCACCTACAAAGAGTGACTGTTTGGGGTGCGGTTTACGGGCTGGCGGCATCATCGGGCCGTATTTTTTCCAAAATGAGGCCGGTCAGGCAGTTACTGTGAATGGTGTTCGCTATTGTGAGATGATAATGAACTTTTTATGGCCCGAATTGGAAGATGTGGATGTGGACGATATGTGGTTTCAACAGGACGGTGCCACTTGCCACACAGCTAACGAAACAATGGCTCTTTTGCGCGACAAATTCAAAGGCCGTGTTATCTCACGAGGTGGCGATGTCAATTGGCCGCCAAGATCATGTGATTTGACACCGTTGAACTTCTTTCTTTGGGGTTAGTTGAAAGAAAAGGTGTACGTCGATAAGCCAGCAATAATTCAAGAGCTAAAGAATGAGATAATTCGGCACATTAACGGCATAGAACCTCAGTTATGCCTCAGCGTCATCGAAAATTTGGACTATCGGATTGAGGTGTGCCGCCGAGGTCGCGGTGGCCATTTGGCCGATATTTTGTTCCATACATAATTAAACTATACCAATATTATCACAATAAAAATAAATGACAATAATTTCCTAAATAATTTGTGTTTTATTCAAAATCAACATCGGCCCTTAAAATTTAACCACCCTTTATTTGAGTAGTTTGGTTAAATGTTAAGTTAAATAAACTATAATATAAATATTTAACTTTATTCTTTGCTTCTGTACAGTAGCGTAACTAAAATTTGTGCGCCCGCCAACAGGTTTCTAAAAGGCCCCTGCTGCTTACTTTTAGAGTAGAACTGTGTTATTAGTAGGTTACTAGAAGCGAAGGAGAAAACAAGAGCACTCTTGACAAAAAAAGAGCAAGGAGAGAATTTTTAATTCAACAGTCATCATTAATTACAACAGTTATATTTTAAGAATATCTTATGTTATAAATAAATTTATATTTTACTTTAACAGAATTTGTGAAAAAAGTAATAATCTAAATGGTACTTCTTATAAATATAAGATTTTATCACAAAGTACATAAAAAGAAAACCTATATTGATTATTTAAGAAAAATTAAACAAACTTAAAGTTTGAATAAATGAGATCAATAATTTTCTTATTGGTGAAAGGATAAATTTAAGATTTTTAGTTTAAATGTTTTGTATATGACGTTACCTGTTAACTAAAGAATTTGCTAACGTCACAAAATATGACCAACTAATAGACAAACTTCGCACAGTGTAACGTCCCTATTCTTTCTAATAGAAGGAGTGATCGTAGAGCACGAATTGGCACGAATATCTTTCTTGATAGAATTAAAAAATGTTGAAAAAGTTATACAAATCCGGTCTTTGCCACACCCACCACCCTTATAAACGAAACCCAATTTTGCCTAAAACTTCATTTAATCTTATCTCAAAACAACGAAATTTGCTACATCAATTTCTTTTGTGATAATAAATAAATGAAAAATATTATAGGAGAATGCCACGCCCATTAATTATATTTTAGTATCTCACCCTTGGAAAATTCTACTAACACAACTTAACTACGTTTTTGTTTATATTTGTAAGCTTTTTTGATTACAGCAAGGAAACTTTAAAAACTGAGTTGTTTTGTGTTTGTAAATAAGTCAAAATTTTGAAAAGTTATCAGCTGCCACACGAAGTTCTAATGTTGTTTTCGTGAAAAACTAATAGTCAATCTTTCTCAAAATTACTTTTTAAACACTTTTAAAAATTGAATATTTAAAAATTTGTATCCCGCTTTTAGTGTTTACTTTTATGATTACCCTAAAATCATATGTTCAAAATGTAAACAAAAATAGTAATGTTGTCAGACAGAAGAAATCTTAAACTTTATTTTGATACATAAAAAAAAATCAAATAAAATTTGAATAACAAAAAAAATTTTATTTTTAAAAATGCATCTTTGACGGCTTGTTATATCGAAGCGGTTGTTGTTATTAAAAAATTCATTTTTAATTTGTTCACCCGGGATACTTTCTATTGAAAGCTATAAAAATTTTGGCTAAATTCAAACATCGATATATTAGATATTGGCAGCTTATTTTACACTGTGCA
Source organism: Dichetophora obliterata (assembly GCA_963920525.1). Taxonomy (NCBI): domain Eukaryota; kingdom Metazoa; phylum Arthropoda; class Insecta; order Diptera; family Sciomyzidae; genus Dichetophora; species Dichetophora obliterata. Next base: position 90,339,771 of record OY986435.1, read on the forward strand.
TCGTTCTCCACTTCATTTATCATTTTCATCAAGGGACTTGAGGGCGCCCCTGTATTAGTTGCGTCCGCCCGCAGTGCATCTGGTACATTATTCTGAACCAGACTGTGAAATTAAAATGATAACGAGCGTGGCTACTACCTTGTTTAGTTATTAACTTAACATAAAAGTGCATTTTATTGGCACATTTGTCAGTTTCACGATTACTTGAGCTGTATGTGACTATCGTCAAGTACTAACAATAACTTTTTACCTCAAATTCTAGCGGTAGCACTTCGTTACAAGCAAACTAAAAAATGTGCGTGTAAAAATGTTGTTGCAATCCATTAACATACTTACTAAGTTGGCGCTACAAGCGCATGTCGGTCTTGACCTCATCTAAGAATTTGCGCCAGCCATTTCTATCTCACGCTTGCTGGCGCCAGTTGGAAATTCCAAGCTTCAAGTTGTCTTCTTCTTGGCCTTTCTAACGAAGATGCGGTCGTCCTCTTCTGCGTTGACCGCCGCTGGGTACCGAATCGAATGTTTTCTTCACTGGAGCATCGTCTTTCATGCGCTGAACATGACCAAGCCAGCGAAGCCGCTCGATTTTAATGCTCTTGACTATGTCGATGTCAGCGTAAAGCTCATACAGTTCATCATTCCACCGTATTCGGTACTCGCCATTGACGCAGATTGGTCCGTAGATCTTACGAAGAACCTTTCTCTCGAATGCTCCTAAAGTCTTTTCATCTAAACTGCTCAGCGTCCAGGTTTGTGATGCATAAAGTAGGACGGGCATGATGAGCGATTTATAGAGCGTGATTTTCGTTCGTCGAGAGAGGGCTCTGCTTCTCAATTGCCTACTGAGCCCAAAGTAACATCTGTTGGCAAGAGTTATTCTTCGTTTGATCTCAATTCTGATGTCGTTGGTTGAGTTTATGCTGGATCCCAGATAGACGAAGTCTTTCACAACCTCAAAGAAGGTATTGTCAACTGTAACGTGGGTTCCAAGACGCTGGGACTGTTTGTTTGTTGACATCAAGTATTTCGTCTTATCTGCATTCACTGCCAGACCCATTCGACTTGACTCTCTTTCTAATCTGGAAAATGCTGCACTGACTTCGCGCGTATTATGACCAATGATATCGATGTCATCAGCATACGCAAGCAGCATAACACTCTTGTAGAATATTGTGCCACTACGTGTCAGATAAGCAGCTCGGATGATTTTTTCCATCATTAGGTTGAAAAAGTCGAACGATAAGGAATCACCTTGTCTGAAACTTCGTTAGGTTACAAATGCTGGGGAGAGGCCCTTCCTGCTGCGCTGCTGGTGTTGCTCAGTGTCATCCTGCAAAGTCGTATTAGTTTTGCAGGAATACCATACTCAGACATGGTGGAGTACAGGTGCTTCCTTATTGGGCTTTCCAAGGCGGCTTTGTAATCGACAAATAACATAACATGTAAAATGCCAACTCATCACACTGAGATGAGACTTTGAGTCACACTTGTTTATGTGTAATCACATAACTATATATGCACTCGAAAAGAAGTTTTCTCATTTCAGCAAACTTATGCGATCATGTACTTTACTCTTTCTATAAAAATTATCTTCTTCCCCCTCCATTTTAATTTTCATGCTAAGCCATTTACATGAAAAAGTACGACAAAACGAATTAGAAGAGATAGAAAATTATTACAATTTATTAAAAAATATCATTCATCGCAAAGTTATTTGCGATAGCTGAATAAGCTACTCGCTCTATGGAATATCTCGGTCACGAGGGACACGAAAGTGGTCCTTTTGAGGATTTAAATAGATTTGTTACTTTCATTAACTTGTTACAAGCTTCGAACATCTGCAAAATATGTTGTCAAAAGTAATAACACGTACTGGAACTTTGCTGAAAAATAAATTATGCATACCACCACAATATTTTCATAAAAATTCAAATAAAATTCTAATAAAATCAAATACGTTATTCTTCTGTCTAGAATGCACCATCGCAACGAAATTGATGAAGTTTAAGGTACAGGATTTCATCTGCAAGAGTAAATGCTAAAGGCTCTGCAACAAACATTCGTCGACAATGCAACTTGATACATGTTGTCAGGACGACTATCGGAAAAGTCGCCGAAATATATGCAATGAACATTCTGACAAAGACATCGTCAGCGAAAACTGCATCATAAATAAATAAACTCTAATTATTTCCTTTTTTAATGTACTCGGTAAATTATTTTAAAATAATAATATGTACATAATTTTAATTATCAGCTATTTAGATTTAGTAATTTTTGACGGCAATAACAACAACAACGTCTCTGCAAAGAGCCAATCACACAGCAGACTAAATAGACCGTTTCGGAGTAAGGAGCTACCCGTTCTATCTTCGGTCAAGGTCATGCATAATTGAATATATGGCTGTGTCAATAGCCAGTTTTCAGTTAACACTTTATCTTTCTTGCTCACAATCTCTCACAATTCATTGGTAGATTTCGGCAAATTCGTTGAACTCCAAAGAAGAATAATGAAAAGGAAGAGGCAACTAGAACAGACACCCTGGAGGAGTTTAAGGCTTGACTAAAAAATATAAATCCTTTTGCTTATATAGTCGTATATTTAAGACAAGTTTATTTGAACAAGTAACAAATCATATAGAACCTAAGCAATAGGCAAGTTGAGCACAGCTGAATCGCTCAAGACTACTGAGTCACATTGCAGTGGGATACGTTACAAAAAGACGCAATAGGATAAGGGTTAAAATAGCGTTTCGAGGAAATTAAATCAAGTTAACGGTTCTAAAAAACAAATTTTTGACTGAACGCTTTAATTGAATTATTTATTTCATAAACTTAATTTTTTTTTTACATTAAGGTCAAATTAAAAGCAGAAGTTTTCTATAATTTTAAATCGTAATAATTTAAATAATAGTATAATATAATGTTTGATAGAAGAAGTATTAATATATTGAATTAAAAATATATCATTTGTATTCTAAAAAAATAGTTGCATGGTAACCCTTGCATGAGCACTCATTGTGCTCAGAGCTGCCTAAAATCAATGTTGCATCCTCAGTGATATAAAAATCATTAGTTTTATAAATGTAATCGTAAATACTGTGTAAATTATCCAGTTACCATATCTGGTATGTATTTTGTCATAAAAAACAAAAAATTTTGGTAATATTTTGACTGTTAAAATTTAGAAAAAAAAATATTAATTTTGTTTCTTATTAATTTACGCAAAAATAAAACTGGAAAGTTATCTGATATTCTTCCATGTGAGAGGTTTTTATCGAACCTGCGGAAAAAGGTTATACAATTTAATCAGTATTCGCCACATAACTAATATTTTGTTATTTATTTTATCATTGAACTTTGAATATTGAAAGCTGTACGTTTACCCCAAAGTTTAAACAAAAACAAACAAACAAATTTACGCTGTAAGACGTAAATATACGTCAAAGCAACATCGCTTTTTGTAGCTATGT
>OY986435.1:90348243-90350787 GCA_963920525.1 Dichetophora obliterata
TATTATTATTATTATTATTATTATTATTATTATTATTATTATTATTATTATTATTATTATTATTATTATTATTATTATTATTATTATTATTATTATTATTATTATTATTATTATTATTATTATTATTATTATTATTATTATTATTATTATTATTATTATTATTATTATTATTATTATTATTATTATTTTATTATTATTATTATTATTATTATTATTATTATTATTATTATTATTATTATTATTATTATTATTATTATTATTATTATTATTATTATTATTATTATTATTATTATTATTATTATTATTATTATTATTATTATTATTATTATTATTATTATTATTATTATTATTATTATTATTATTATTATTATTATTATTATTATTATTATTATTATTATTATTATTATTATTATTATTATTATTATTATTATTATTATTATTATTATTATTATTATTATTATTATTATTATTATTATTATTATTATTATTATTATTATTATTATTATTATTATTATATTATTATTATTATTATTATTATTATTATTATTATTATTATTATTATTATTATTATTATTATTATTATTATTATTATTATTATTATTATTATTATTATTATTATTATTATTATTATTATTATTATTATTATTATTATTATTATTATTATTATTATTATTATTATTATTATTATTATTATTATTATTATTATTATTATTATTATTATTATTATTATTATTATTATTATTATTATTATTATTATTATTATTATTATTATTATTATTATTATTATTATTATTATTATTATTATTATTATTATTATTATTATTATTATTATTATTATTATTATTATTATTATTATTATTATTATTATTATTATTATTATTATTATTATTATTATTATTATTATTATTATTATTATTATTATTATTATTATTATTATTATTATTATTATTATTATTATTATTATTATTATTATTATTATTATTATTATTATTATTATTATTATTATTATTATTATTATTATTATTATTATTATTATTATTATTATTATTATTATTATTATTATTATTATTATTATTATTATTATTATTTATTATTATTATTATTATTATTATTATTATTATTATTATTATTATTATTATTATTATTATTATTATTATTATTATTATTATTATTATTATTATTATTATTATTATTATTATTATTATTATTATTATTATTATTATTATTATTATTATTATTATTATTATTATTATTATTATTATTATTATTATTATTATTATTATTATTATTATTATTATTATTATTATTATTATTATTATTATTATTATTATTATTATTATTATTATTATTATTATTATTATTATTATTATTATTATTATTATTATTATTATTATTATTATTATTATTATTATTATTATTATTATTATTATTATTATTATTATTATTATTATTATTATTATTATTATTATTATTATTATTATTATTATTATTATTATTATTATTATTATTATTATTATTATTATTATTATTATTATTATTATTATTATTATTATTATTATTATTATTATTATTATTATTATTATTATTATTATATTATTATTATTATTATTATTATTATTATTATTATTATTATTATTATTATTATTATTATTATTATTATTATTATTATTATTATTATATTATTATTATTATTATTATTATTATTATTATTATTATTATTATTATTATTATTATTATTATTATTATTATTATTATTATTATTATTATTATTATTATTATTATTATTATTATTATTATTATTATTATTATTATTATTATTATTATTATTATTATTATTATTATTATTATTATTATTATTATTATTATTATTATTATTATTATTATTATTATTATTATTATTATTATTATTATTATTATTATTATTATTATTATTATTATTATTATTATTATTATTATTATTATTATTATTATTATTATTATTATTATTATTATTATTATTATTATTATTATTATTATTATTATTATTATTATTATTATTATTATTATTATTATTATTATTATTATTATTATTATTATTATTATTATTATTATTATTATTATTATTATTATTATTATTATTATTATTATTATTATTATTATTATTATTATTATTATTATTATTATTATTATTATTATTATTATTATTATTATTATTATTATTATTATTATTATTATTATTATTATTATTATTATTATTATTATTATTATTATTATTATTATTATTATTATTATTATTATTATTATTATTATTATTATTATTATTATTATTATTATTATTATTATTATTATTATTATTATTATTATTATTATTATTATTATTATTATTATTATTATTATTATTATTATTATTATTATTATTATTATTATTATTATTATTATTATTATTATTATTATTATTATTATTATTATTATTATTATTATTATTATTATTATTATTATTATTATTATTATTATTATATTATTTATTATTATTATTATTATTATTATTATTATTATTATTATTAT
>OY986435.1:90350987-90358487 GCA_963920525.1 Dichetophora obliterata
AGGTCAAATTAAAAGAAGAAGTTTTCTATAATTTTAAATCGTAATAATAAAAATAATAGTATATTTAATATAATGTTTGATAGAAGAAGTATTAATATATTGAATTAAAAATATATCATTTTTATTCTAAAAAAATAGTTGTATGGTAACCCTTGCATGAGCACTCATTCTGCTCAGAGCTGCCTAAAATCAATGTTGCATCCTTAGTGATATAAAAATCAGGAGTTTTATAAATGTAACCGTAAATACTGTGCAAATGATCCAGTTACCATATCGGGTATGTATTTTGTCATAAAAAACAAAAAATTTTAGTAATATTTTGACTGTTAAAATTTAGAAAAGAAAATATTAATTTTGTTTTTTATTAATTTACGCAAAAATAAAACTGGAAAGTTATCTGATATTCTTCCATGTGAGAGGTTTTTATCGAACCTGCGGAAAAATGTTATACAATTTAATCAGTATTCGCCACATAACTAATATTTTGTTATATATTTTATCATTGAACTTTGAATATTGAAAGCTGTACGTTTACCCCAAAGTTTAAACAAAAACAAACAAACAAATTTACGCTGTAAGACGTAAATATACATCAAAGCAACATCGCTTTTTGTAGCTATGTCAAATAATAAAAACCTTTTTAAGGAAAAATACGCAGAACGTGCAACATTGCTTATTATTATTATTATTATTATTATTATTATTATTATTATTATTATTATTATTATTATTATTTTTATTATTATTATTATTATTATTATTATTATTATTATTATTATTATTATTATTATTATTATTATAATTATTATTATCATTATTATTATTATTATTATTATTATCATTATTATCATTATTATTATTATTATTATTATTATTATTATTATTATTATTATTATTATTATTATTATTATTATTATTATTATTATTATTATTATTATTATTATTATTATTATTATTATTATTATTATTATTATTATTATTATTATTATTATTATTATTATTATTATTATTATTATTATTATTATTATTATTATTATTATTATTATTATTATTATTATTATTATTATTATTATTATTATTATTATTATTATTATTATTATTATTATTATTATTATTATTATTATTATTATTATTATTATTATTATTATTATTATTATTATTATTATTATTATTATTATTATTATTATTATTATTATTATTATTATTATTATTATTATTATTATTATTATTATTATTATTATTATTATTATTATTATTATTATTATTATTATTATTATTATTATTATTATTATTATTATTATTATTATTATTATTATTATTATTATTATTATTATTATTATTATTATTATTATTATTATTATTATTATTATTATTATTATTATTATTATTATTATTATTATTATTATTATTATTATTATTATTATTATTATTATTATTATTATTATTATTATTATTATTATTATTATTATTATTATTATTATTATTATTATTATTATTATTATTATTATTATTATTATATTATTATTATTATTATTATTATTATTATTATTATTATTATTATTATTATTATTATTATTATTATTATTATTATTATTATTATTATTATTATTATTATTATTATTATTATTATTATTATTATTATTATTATTATTATTATTATTATTATTATTATTATTATTATTATTATTATTATTATTATTATTATTATTATTATTATTATTATTATTATTATTATTATTATTATTATTATTATTATTATTATTATTATTATTATTATTATTATTATTATTATTATTATTATTATTATTATTATTATTATTATTATTATTATTATTATTATTATTATTATTATTATTATTATTATTATTATTATTATTATTATTATTATTATTATTATTATTATTATTATTATTATTATTATTATTATTATTATTATTATTATTATTATTATTATTATTATTATTATTATTATTATTATTATTATTATTATTATTATTATTATTATTATTATTATTATTATTATTATTATTATTATTATTATTATTATTATTATTATTATTATTATTATTATTATTATTATTATTATTATTATTATTATTATTATTATTATTATTATTATTATTATTATTATTATTATTATTATTATTATTATTATTATTATTATTATTATTATTATTATTATTATTATTATTATTATTATTATTATTATTATTATTATTATTATTATTATTATTATTATTATTATTATTATTATTATTATTATTATTATTATTATTATTATTATTATTATTATTATTATTATTATTATTATTATTATTATTATTATTATTATTATTATTATTATTATTATTATTATTATTATTATTATTATTATTATTATTATTATTATTATATTATTATTATTATTATTATTATTATTATTATTATTATTATTATTATTATTATTATTATTATTATTATTATTATTATTATTATTATTATTATTATTATTATTATTATTATTATTATTATTATTATTATTATTATTATTATTATTATTATTATTATTATTATTATTATTATTATTATTATTATTATTATTATTATTATTATTATTATTATTATTATTATTATTATTATTATTATTATTATTATTATTATTATTATTATTATTATTATTATTATTATTATTATTATTATTATTATTATTATTATTATTATTATTATTATTATTATTATTATTATTATTATTATTATTATTATTATTATTATTATTATTATTATTATTATTATTATTATTATTATTATTATTATTATTATTATTATTATTATTATTATTATTATTATTATTATTATTATTATTATTATTATTATTATTATTATTATTATTATTATTATTATTATTATTATTATTATTATTATATTATTATTATTATTATTATTATTATTATTATTATTATTATTATTATTATTATTATTATTATTATTATTATTATTATTATTATTATTATTATTATTATTATTATTATTATTATTATTATTATTATTATTATTATTATTATTATTATTATTATTATTATTATTATTATTATTATTATTATTATTATTATTATTATTATTATTATTATATTATTATTATTATTATTATTATTATTATTATTATTATTATTATTATTATTATTATTATTATTATTATTATTATTATTATTATTATTATTATTATTATTATTATTATTATTATTATTATTATTATTATTATTATTATTATTATTATTATTATTATTATTATTATTATTATTATTATTATTATTATTATTATTATTATTATTATTATTATTATTATTATTATTATTATTATTATTATTATTATTATTATTATTATTATATTATTATTATTATTATTATTATTATTATTATTATTATTATTATTATTATTATTATTATTATTATTATTATTATTATTATTATTATTATTATTATTATTATTATTATTATTATTATTATTATTATTATTATTATTATTATTATTATTATTATTATTATTATTATTATTATTATTATTATTATTATTATTATTATTATTATTATTATTATTATTATTATTATTATTATTATTATTATTATTATTATTATTATTATTATTATTATTATTATTATTATTATTATTATTATTATTATTATTATTATTATTATTATTATTATTATTATTATTATTATTATTATTATTATTATTATTATTATTATTATTATTATTATTATTATTATTATTATTATTATTATTATTATTATTATTATTATTATTATTATTATTATTATTATTATTATTATTATTATTATTATTATTATTATTATTATTATTATTATTATTATTATTATTATTATTATTATTATTATTATTATTATTATTATTATTATTATTATTATTATTATTATTATTATTATTATTATTATTATTATTATTATTATTATTATTATTATTATTATTATTATTATTATTATTATTATTATTATTATTATTATTATTATTATTATTATTATTATTATTATTATTATTATTATTATTATTATTATTATTATTATTATTATTATTATTATTATTATTATTATTATTATTATTATTATTATTATTATTATTATTATTATTATTATTATTATTATTATTATTATTATTATTATTATTATTATTATTATTATTATTATTATTATTATTATTATTATTATTATTATTATTATTATTATTATTATTATTATTATTATTATTATTATTATTATTATTATTATTATTATTATTATTATTATTATTATTATTATTATTATTATTATTATTATTATTATTATTATTATTATTATTATTATTATTATTATTATTATTATTATTATTATTATTATTATTATTATTATTATTATTATTATTATTATTATTATTATTATTATTATTATTATTATTATTATTATTATTATTATTATTATTATTATTATTATTATTATTATTATTATTATTATTATTATTATTATTATTATTATTATTATTATTATTATTATTATTATTATTATTATTATTATTATTATTATTATTATTATTATTATTATTATTATTATTATTATTATTATTATTATTATTATTATTATTATTATTATTATATTATTATTATTATTATTATTATTATTATTATTATTATTATTATTATTATTATTATTATTATTATTATTATTATTATTATTATTATTATTATTATTATTATTATTATTATTATTATTATTATTATTATTATTATTATTATTATTATTATTATTATTATTATTATTATTATTATTATTATTATTATTATTATTATTATTATTATTATTATTATTATTATTATTATTATTATTATTATTATTATTATTATTATTATTATTATTATTATTATTATTATTATTATTATTATTATTATTATTATTATTATTATTATTATTATTATTATTATTATTATTATTATTATTATTATTATTATTATTATTATTATTATTATTATTATTATTATTATTATTATTATTATTATTATTATTATTATTATTATTATTATTATTATTATTATTATTATTATTATTATTATTATTATTATTATTATTATTATTATTATTATTATTATTATTATTATTATTATTATTATTATTATTATTATTATTATTATTATTATTATTATTATTATTATTATTATTATTATTATTATTATTATTATTATTATTATTATTATTATTATTATTATTATTATTATTATTATTATTATTATTATTATTATTATTATTATTATTATTATTATTATTATTATTATTATTATTATTATTATTATTATTATTATTATTATTATTATTATTATTATTATTATTATTATTATTATTATTATTATTATTATTATTATTATTATTATTATTATTATTATTATTATTATTATTATTATTATTATTATTATTATTATTATTATTATTATTATTATTATTATTATTATTATTATTATTATTATTATTATTATTATTATTATTATTATTATTATTATTATTATTATTATTATTATTATTATTATTATTATTATTATTATTATTATTATTATTATTATTATTATTATTATTATTATTATTATTATTATTATTATTATTATTATTATTATTATTATTATTATTATTATTATTATTATTATTATTATTATTATTATTATTATATTATTATTATTATTATTATTATTATTATTATTATTATTATTATTATTATTATTATTATTATTATTATTATTATTATTATTATTATTATTATTATTATTATTATTATTATTATTATTATTATTATTATTATTATTATTATTATTATTATTATTATTATTATTATTATTATTATTATTATTATTATTATTATTATTATTATTATTATTATTATTATTATTATTATTATTATTATTATTATTATTATTATTATTATTATTATTATTATTATTATTATTATTATTATTATTATTATTATTATTATTATTATTATTATTATTATTATTATTATTATTATTATTATTATTATTATTATTATTATTATTATTATTATTATTATTATTATTATTATTATTATTATTATTATTATTATTATTATTATTATTATTATTATTATTATTATTATTATTACTATCATTATCATTATTATTATATTTATTATTATTATTATCATTATTACTATCATTATTCATTATTATTATATTTATTATTATTATTATTATTATTATTATTATTATTATTATTATTATTATTATTATTATTATTATTATTATTATTATTATTATTATTATTATTATTATTATTATTATTATTATTATTATTATTATTATTATTATTATTATTATTATTATTATTATTATTATTATTATTATTATTATTATTATTATTATTATTATTATTATTATTATTATTATTATTATTATTATTATTATTATTATTATTATTATTATTATTATTATTATTATTATTATTATTATTATTATTATTATTATTATTATTATTATTATTATTATTATTATTATTATTATTATTATTATTATTATTATTATTATTATATTATTATTATTATTATTATTATTATTATTATTATTATTATTATTATTATTATTATTATTATTATTATTATTATTATTATTATTATTATTATATTATTATTATTATTATTATTATTATTATTATTATTATTATTATTATTATTATTATTATTATTATTATTATTATTATTATTATTATTATTATTATTATTATTATTATTATTATTATTATTATTATTATTATTATTATTATTATTATTATTATTATTATTATTATTATTATTATTATTATTATTATTATTATTATTATTATTATTATTATTATTATTATTATTATTATTATTATTATTATTATTATTATTATTATTATTATTATTATTATTATTATTATTATTATTATTATTATTATTATTATTATTATTATTATTATTATTATTATTATTATTATTATTATTATTATTATTATTATTATTATTATTATTATTATTATTATTATTATTATTATTATTATTATTATTATTATTATTATTATTATTATTATTATTATTATTATTATTATTATTATTATTATTATTATTATTATTATTTATTATTATTATTATTATTATTATTATTATTATTATTATTATTATTATTATTATTATTATTATTATTATTATTATTATTATTATTATTATTATTATTATTATTATTATTATTATTATTATTATTATTATTATTATTATTATTATTATTATTATTATTATTATTATTATTATTATTATTATTATTATTATTATTATTATTATTATTATTATTATTATTATTATTATTATTATTATTATTATTATTATATTATTATTATTATTATTATTATTATTATTATTATTATTATTATTATTATTATTATTATTATTATTATTATTATTATTATTATTATTATTATTATTATTATTATTATTATTATTATTATTATTATTATTATTATTAT